>JAVXUL010116130.1:0-51441 GCA_035590515.1 Trichilia minutiflora
AGTAAGCCAGCCCGAGCCCAAGAGCCCCAAGGCCCAAGGCCCAATCTTTGACATTTAATTTATATTATATATATATATAGATGCATATGTGGATGTGGGCCAAAGTGGGTGGGTGGTGTGGAAGCTCCAATAAAGCCCACCCCACTTTATTGGTCAATCAAGCCCAAGTGATATACAATTATATATATACTACTAAAAATTTAATTTTCTTTCTCATGTGGGACTTAAATTTTTCCATTCAAACACTTAAATTCCAACAATGAGGAAACAAGCTAAATGAACTAAAACCCCAATCGACTTTATGACATACTACCATTACATATCGAGCTTTTCTATTAGAAAACTGTAGTTGATGAGACTTTACGGTGTCTATCAACATCTATTGTAAAACATTCATTCTTTGTAAGAAACTGCACAAAATCGTGCACTATATCATGCATCTTACAACTTATGTTACAGCTCAAGTTTTGCACGTTGTTCACTTTGAGAGACAGGTCCCTCATGATTTAGTTTCTAGAATGGGCAAACTTACCTTATAGGCCTTGTGATTTCAAGAAAACCCGACTTATATTAAATTTTTACTGGTAATGCGGGATTCTTCACCAAGATGTTACATTCACCTCTTTTTTGGGCACATCTCCGTGTGTAAGCCTTCTTTCGTAGAACCAGGACTCCAAGTTTGACTCTAATACTAATTTTTACAGTCCGGGTTTTACACCACAATATTGTTCACTTTAGGGAAAAAAGTCGTTCAATTTTTTTTTCTAGAATGTGTTGTAACCTATCCCATAAGACCATATTGTGATTTTAAGGAAACCTGTTACTTATATTCAATCTTCGCTTTTCCTGTGGATGAATTATTCACTAGTGTAACAAGTTATTATCCCACCATCATATTCACTTCTTTCAAGATCTTGGAAGAATGAACGCATTGCCAAATTTTTAAAATACTCCTCACCGGTAACTCCATATTTCCCTTCCTTCAATCCTGAGATAATCTTGAACCATCCATAAGTTTATTAATTAATCTTTATTCATCTTACAATCCTTAGGAAAGACCGCACAATATGAAAAGTATTTTCTCAATTTTGAGGCAAATCGTAAGAGCTAAAATGTAGAGGAGGAAACCAGTCTTATCCCCTCTTTTATCTACTGATAAAGGATAAAGACCAATTGTTCGATGATTGCAGAAACAAGAGCCTCAGCCATGTTCACAGATAATAGTTGATTAAAGGAAGTTGGTAATTGTGGTATCTGTCGCGTTGTGGTGACGATCCTACCCACTTCATTCCATATTTATAGCTCATGGAAAAAACAAAGGAATCATATCAAGAAATGTCTCCTTGCAACTCTTCCCTTTGATGCTATTTAAGGTATTTAGTCCTCTCTAAGAGATTCCCATGTTCTTTCACATCTTAAATTTAGATAGAAAAGTATCAATACAAGACAAAAGTAGTCGCTTGCATATCATGCCAAAGGAAGAATCTGATGCACAGAAGAGAACACAAATTAAGTTCAAAACCAAATTCTAAGTCAAGGATCTATCAATTGACCACTGAACAATCTTTAACACACATTTCCTTTGTACATTACATTTATAAGGAACTCGATTGACTAAAACGCAGAACTAATTTTCAGTTTCAACGGCAGAAAACTTGATACGGGAAAATATTGTGACTTCCTATGTACAAATTTGTACACTAAATCAATGACTTCTGCCTGCGTGCGTACCAAGATAATATAACTCTGTTTTCCTTGAATTGCCGCCCCAGTTGAATTAGCTGCATGCCTCGCAGTGGTTGCTTTGCTCCACACACTTTTTAAAATCCCCTCATTTTCACAACAAATTTTGCCCGGTAAGAAGTTCACGATACGGCATTGATTTCCCGACTAAATTTTTTGCATGATTGAAATAAAAGATTGAGAATTGCTTGCAACAGTTGTAAATTCAAAGTTATAGAATACAAATCCTCCGAATACAGAATTAAGAAAAAAATACTTTCTTTTTAGAAAATTTAATGATGATGACGATGATAATAATAAAGCTTTATAAAAAAATAAAGCTATCGGGTATTTACGATTTATGATAAAATTTTAAATTGATCCAAATATTACAGTTTAAATTTTATGTAATCTAAATTAATCCAACAATATGTTACAAATCATAATCGATCCAAACCATTGATTATACATCGATTTGAATTCAAAATTTAAATTTTAAATTTAAATTAAAATAATTTATTAATTTAAATTAACTTAAAAAATAAAATTTTAAATCTTAATTTACTTTCTAATTTAATTTTAAAATAATAAAATTATTATTTAATTATAAAATATTAATAAAATAATTAATATATTATTTTATCATATAATATCAATATTATCATACATATATTTAATATTTTTTTAATCGATTTGATTTAACAATTTACGATTTAAAATTAATCCAATCCATAATTTAAATCGATAATAACGATTTATAAAATATCAATTTATAAATCGATCCAAATGTTTTCAAACCAATCAATTAAGTAATTTGAATCAATTTAGTTTGGATCAGTTTAAATTTGTCCGTCGCTACTCTTAGAAGCCGTAAAAACACTTCCGAAAACATCTGTAGCATAAAGAAATTTGAACTCTTACCTTTCTCTCAATAAATTTGCCAAGTAGCATGCATCGAACTTAAAAGGAATAATCATATTATTTGAAAGTCAATCAATACAAAACCACACCCTCAAAATACAGAGTTTGTGATAGTTCTAAGAGGATAATCCAATTACGTAAAAATCTATCAAATGTTTTCACAATTCAATTCTCAAACTACCAAGATTTTTGTGTGATGTAAAATAAAAGATTAATCCAAATTGACTTGAAAAGTGTAAAATCGGACTACATGGAGACGGTACGAGCCTTGTACATGCAAATGTATGCCATATGCCAATCACCTGAAACAAAACAATGTAAGTTCATTAGAAATATATTAACAAAAGATATAATGCAAACAAATTTGTTCCATGGTGGGTGGTCAGAAAACGAAGAGACCACATTTCGGTTATTTGTTTGGCCTATCTGTACTTGAAAGCCACAAGTGAGAAAATTTTTTGCTTTCATATACAGGAATTTATCCAAGGTTCAGCTTACCTCCTCCGGACAGTCTTGTGATGTCCTCCTCCCGCTTTAGAATCGGATTATCATCATCATATTCAATCCATTTACCTACAAGTAATAACAATTAATTAGTTTAACTGGTAAAATAAATCCAATTAATATGCTGCAGAAGTACTGTACGGTTCAGCCCACAGAACTGACCACTTTCTTGCTTGACCCAAGCAACATAATGCCCTGAATCAGCACTTCTACCCTTATGGGTCAGCACAGCAACCAAATCGTAAATTCCAGTTAACTGAGTTTCCTTGTCGGTGTCAGATGTAACACCTGAATGGGTGCAACAGTAGTAAGCACTTCATTGCTAGTAAGGTGCATTATAAATGCTAACAAGTTCTACATATTATGGAGTAGAGAACAAGTTCAACAAATTGGCTGTAATAAGTGTTTACCATCTTGAGATGTAGCTACAGATGATTCTCCACTTCCATTTGACGATGCTCCCTGAGTACAAAAAGAAAAATATATAGAAGTTATAACAAACAAATCCTCACAGGATTATGAGTTCATTTGTGCATGTACTGTTAAATCATTCTATCACCTCAGTTTCTGTCATCTTGACATCATTGTCTTTTGAAGTAAAGCTCTTCTCACCAGCATTTAACCCAAGCTTTTTACCCTCCTCATCCCTTAGTTTCTGAGAGTTCAGCAATATTGTCATCATTAATATATAGAGCTTTAACATAAAACTTATAAAAGCGGAAAAGAAGCAGATACCTGACGAGGGGCTTCCAATTTTTTGCGAAGATCATCAGAACAGAGATCATAAACATCCAACTCCAGTGGATAATCCACTTTCTGAGGGCCACAAAACACATTTCAAATATTTGATAAATCACATGGTTAATACCGAACACAAGTGGGGGTCATCTATTAACATTTTAGACTTCAATCAACTGACTATGCCACACACAGTTATTATTTCAAATTAAATCATATTCATTTTATAAAAAAGAAAAGTTATTTGATAAGTAAAATTGCATTAAAAAAGAAAAGAAAAGAAACACAGAATACCCGCAAAATCTTGGCTTTCTGATTTGACTCCCTCTTCCAGAAAAAGCGAACAAACTGAATGGTTAAGTACCTTTGAAATGAAAATTATATGTGAAAATTTTGATAATATAAACAACAAAAGAAATGTCAGAGCAAGTAAAAAAATTGGGCGGGAAGATCCATACAGCTAGATTCTTCGATAACACTTGTAGTGACTTGCAAATTTCAAGGAAAGTGCATACTGGAGAAAAACAAAATGAAAACAAGTGATTTGTTACCTAGGCAAGCCATTAATACAGGACTCTTTCAAGTACATAGCACTACGACCCAAGGCAGGAGAAGCCTTCTCCAATTCTGATTTCAAGCCCTACATAAATCGAGGGTATTGCACCCAAACAAGTAAATCATTTCATATGCAACAACTGCATACAATCACAAACAAAAAGGAAGAGGAATTCCATGACCGTTAACTGATATCACTTACATGCTTTAGTCCTTCATGCAAATGGTTCACCTCTTGTGAGATGTGACATTTAAGAGCATATATTGACTCTGTTTCCGAGCTTTCCTCGCCACTTTCTTGGCAATGCACTCTAGCAATTAAAACCATCTGATCAGCAATTTGAATATATCCAACCATCTATTTTTCTTGATTCCTTAAACTGCAGATCATGACTCAGCTTTCTATAGCGCCCACTTTATTTTAAATTTAGAAATTTGATAGCTAAACCTAAGCGACAGAAGGTATAAAACTTGAACAAACATCAGAATAATAAATAAATAACTTCGTGCATGGATTATAACCAGTAAATCAACACGTTTCTTGTGAGACCTTCACAAAAATAATAATAAAAGATCCCAAGTTAGGAGTTTGCTAATGTAAACTAGATGGACAACTTAGCTTAAGGATAGTGTAAAATTCACAATCACACAGAACCCATTTTTTTTTTTTTTATATTTTAATTTACAATAGAATACAAGCACTATATTCACGTCAGCTAACAAACACATAAAACTCTTAAAACAAAAGTAGCTGTAGATAACCTAACATCTAACTAGTATGATAATGCTACAAAATAGAGCTTAAAGACATCTACCTGCTCACAATATCAACACCAAAAAGTGCCTTCACTGTGTCGAGATTTTCACTGCAAGTATAAAAAAAATTTCAAAAAGAAAAAAGACATTATTATTTTCAAATATGCATTGATAACAAATGTAGCTAATTGACAAATTACAAGGTCAAATTGTGAACCAATAATCGCTCATAGAACAAGGAAGTTAATGTAAAATGTTGCAAAATGCAACACAGCTTATATATGTTCAACCAAAATTCCAATCAAAGCAACACTGTAAAGGAAAAATAAATAAAATTAGAAAAAAAAGGTGGAAACAAGTTTGTATGAGTCAATAATATGTAAGGTAGGTTTCAATAAGACCAACACCACAGCCATCCAATGGTAATTGTTCTATGGTTATAGTACCAAAAATGTAGTAACCACCTGGCATTTGTTGTTCTAAGAGACTGTGAAAGTGTGTACAAAAGTTGAGTCCAACATTCTTCAGCATCCTTAAATATAACCAGAATTGAAGAAATCAGCTCAATAACATCAGTATAGAAAACATTTTGTAGTCAGAAGAACGGAAAATAGAATAACCTGCTGCATGAAGGTACCATTATGCAACTGACCAAACTGAGGATACTTTTTACGCAATAGCTGTAAAAAAATGAAAAGCAAAATAAATATTCCATGTACATTCCAGCAAGTAAAGAGCAATATATCTACCAAACCCCAAAATGGGGTTTCCAAAATATGGTTCTTTGATAAAATTAGCTAACATGAATTGCCAATATATATGACCATCTCAGTGATAATCACAAAGAAATTTTTTCAAGCACAAACATCGAGGCTTCAACATTTAGGAGAGTATATAATGTCAGAAAAAATAATCAATACAAAATGCATACCAGTGTCACCATCTAATGCATGTAATGGACTGAGGTAAACAAAACCCAAAATACCAACATTAACATATACAGTATTAAATAATGATAAGAAATCCATCTTCCTCGATTAGAAAGGAATACCCTTCATCCTTAGCAAGTCTCCACTTTCATCATTGATCACTTAGCTGAAATACAAGGCAATCACGTACAGCTTCTTGAATTTTAATTGAGATGTTTGGAGAAAACTTATTTGCTTTCTATTTATAAAACTTTTCCCCCACCATCATAAGATCCAAACTGGTATATATGATATTCTGAAGTGCATTGAATGTATAACAGACAAAGTAGTACTGCAAATTATATCTGAGACAGGAAGAAGACTACAAACCATCCAAAATTGCATGGGTGCCACAGACTTCGCGCTTTTATCAAGATCATTAAATAATTCAGATGTTGCAACTGTCAACATATGAGAGCTCTGATCCACATCATTGCTTCTTGTAGACTGTGAATACCTAAAAAAAAATAAATCAACACATACAAACATCAAATTTTGGTCCTATGAGCACATGTGACAACAGTCTTCAACTTGCAAGACATTTCCAAGAAGCAATAATATTTATAGATAAAGAAAACTTACGTAACTAAAGCAGACTTCAACTCTGGAACAGAATGCAGGCACTGTACAGTGGAGTTCATGTAGCATGTGTTTCCCAAGTTAAATAAGCCAGGACTATGACCCTGGAAACACAACAGTATTGGATGAAGGTACAAAATGTCAAGGCAAGTGAAAAAGATCAAAGAACAGAAAGAGAAAAAAGAAAAATAAAGGAAGAAAAAGAACACAACGTTGGATAAGCACGCTCAGCCACCATTGCTGCTCTGAAAATGATTTATTCCAACACATTAAATGTCAAAGGAGGTTTCAATTCTCTCTCTCTTCATCCTTGTTTCCTTTTTCATATTTTCCTTTTTTTTTAATATTTCTTCTGTTTTCTTTAGAGGAATTATTCTATCCTTCTTTATCCTAAAAAAAACTAAATGTACACTAGAGCAACTACACGAGATGTGAGAACTATGGCAGCATCATTTGCAAGGAGCATGAAGATCATGCTGTCTCCAAGACTTCTCAATTCTAAAGAAGAGCTGAAGCCTCACTGCGAATTGCACGGGCTAGCATTGTCTTTCCTGGGCCAGGAAACACGTCTAACTTGCCAGCAGCTCATTGGGGCTTCCGATGCTTGGAAGACGATATGTTTCTCCATCAATTTCAGTTTAGTTAAGCAAGTTCATGCCAGCCAAAGTCTATGTGCAAGTGTGTTTGACACAAGCTACAGAATACATGCAAAATAAAAAGGACATGGTTGCCAACACTAGGAAAATGCGCAAGAGCTAACTATCACGTCAATCATGAGATTGAAGTTGTTATTTAACACAAGACAGTTATACAAGAAGATCAAATGACACAACATATCACCAACTGCAACTAGAAATATACTTATAAAAGAAAATCCGATTTACAAGGTTTAGTCAAATCAAAAGAGAAAGAACTCTGAAATGGAAAGTGATTGCAAGTCATGAAAAACATAGAAATTGCTAGAAATTACCAATGACACCACTTGTTCTTCTTCAGGAAGATCTTCCACAAAAACAGGTCCCTTCTCAGGAGCCTTTACAATCACATCAGCTGTTCCCATCATCATCAATCTTTGACCCTAAAAAAATGAAGAATATAAGTTTGCCCCACATTACGACTAAAATTACATTCACTCGGTAATAGACATTTACTTGTTTCACTCCTAACGTTGACCAATCTGAATCATCCTGCATTCTCACAAAAATAAAGTTACAAGTTTGCTGTAACTCTCAGTAATCATACACTCAAACAATCCATGATATTAAAATTACAAAGCCATCAACTAGGTAGTAGGCAGATCATGAATTGATTATACAACCACTTAAGCTTAGATACCATAAAATCATTACCTTCAATAAACCACCCTTCACCATTATCTTCTGCCTTTCTGGTGGTACTCCGGTAAGATCATACAATTGACACTTAAAAACATATGGGGACTGGCTAGTGTCAATTTCAACATTTGAAAAGACCTCCTTTTGCCATTTCACACTCACTGTAATAATGCAGCAAAATTGTCAACAAAACTTACTACGAGCACAACATATCAATTATTTTAACTAAAATCATTAGATCATGCTTCATTACAATTAGAGAAAGGTTTATAAAAGGCACAATCTTCTATTGACCATTACAAATGTAAATTATTGTAAACAGAGCCCATATCATAAAATAAAACTTCTAACTGTGACTTTCCAGAGTAATAAGATAAAGTGAAATATAAACATTAAGCACCATTACCAAGTTCACAAATGAGAAAATAAAAACTGGGAAAACAAAAGCAATCTTCATCTGTTCCTCTAATGTCTATTCTTTAGCAAAAATGCCAAACATCCTGTGTAAAATATTACTCTCAGCTCAAGAAAATTATGGAAGGTTTAAGTATCAAAAAATTTATTCACTTTGGAGAAAATACAAATTAAGAATAACTTATCACCGATAATCCACCGATGACCTGCCTCACTAAATTTTTGAAAGAGGCCACAGCTCAAAAAGTTCAAATTAACGTCAAAAACCAATATTCAAGCTCTGAAAGTTTTCATTATTGAAAACACAATGAACAATCCATAGAGAAAAAAGGGTCATCGCCAATAACCCAGTTCACGAAATGCAAAATAGAGCCTACAAAAATCGAGCATAAAACAACGCCAAAAAAATATGAACAAATCAAATTAATTGAAGTCTGTCATTGTGGTAAAGTCCAACATCAATATAAAGCACTAAAAGAATGCATTGCTCAAAAAATTATGAACAAACCCATACAGAAAAACAGTCATCGCCAACAATCCAGTTCACGAAATTCAAACTAGAGCAAGAAAATCAATTTCCACCAGTTCCATTATTAAAAAAATTAATAATAAGCAAATCAAACTAATTAAAGTTTGTCAATATGATAAAGCTGAGGTTGAGAGTTTAAATCAAACCTGTCAGCATGATTGAAGAGCTTTTATACAAATCGAGAGAATATGTTTGCGGGTTTATGAATAGCTCTGTTTTAATTTTTGGTTAATTTGCACAGTAGGAAATCAGAGATTTTGGCATATATATTGATGAGAGGGTGGAACCCGACCCGCGATGACGAATTTGGTGGTCTCATCGCAAAGCATACTTGAGTAATATCATCTCAGTGCCTATATTTTTATAATTTTACCGATAATGACATATATTTCAATTTGTACAACATAGGTCCCTGTTCCTCTTAAAATTACTAAAGTACCCTTTGGGGAATATACGTATTTTTGCAATTGTACGCCGGTCGGTCATTTCACTAGAGACAGCGCCTCATTTGGCCGTAACAGATAAACTATTTTCTTAGTTATGAAATTTCAGAAAAATCCAAATGTTGTCAATTTAACCCATTAAAAATATTCTTAATTAGAGAGACATATTAATTGTGAAATTTATCAAATATTTTCTAATAATTTTTATATATTAAATAATGAATATTGTAATAATAATAATAATAACAATGTAGTGATTGAAATATTAAAATATTCCATAGATCTTAAAATTAACAATGTATAACGTTTGTCCCATTTCGTTAAGAAGATAAAAATGACATATTATACCATTCATATATTTATTTAATATAATTTTATATTTATAATCTTTTTTAGAAATTAAACGATAATAATAAGTAAAAAAATACATTAATAATAGATATATATAGTTTTGTTAAACAAACAAGTGCAATTAATATATCAATGGGTGTGTGCATTATATTTTGTTTTCTTATATCAATTCATTTTTTTTTCCTCTTTATTTTTAAAAAAAAAACTTAATTTTATCTTATTTATAATTATTTATGTGATTTGTGATTGCTTGATATGATATGAATGGTTGTAAAAATAATTTTGCAATGACACTCTTCACTATTAATATACAATACGAAGAATTTTTTTAATTGGGTACAGTATTTCAATATTTAAAATATAATTTTGTGTTCTATTTTATTAAAAAGATATTTATTAATTAAATTAATATATATAAAAACAATTTATAAAGTGACTTGTTACGATGGTTGTGGGAAATGAGCATGATTCTATTTAAATGAGAAACATATATTAGTATTTCCAGCTCATGACTTGCTTTTGTTTATATTTTTTCATAAGGATGTAATTAAAATATTTATAATTGATACCATAATATTTGATAGAGTATGGTGTGTCTGTAGACATTTTTATTGTAACACTTAGTTTGAAGGCCCTCGAATTTGAACACATATAAATGAAGATTATATACTTAATGTAATTTGAATATGTTTTTCTGGAGATGTAGATCAACGATATCTAATACAATCCTCAAGATTCAGATATTAGACCATTTTTTCATTGTGGTGATGATATTGTCACATTTGTCAGTGAATGATATGATAAAAAACAAATTAAGAAGACATCAATGAAAATTATTTGGATAGACTTATTTAGGGTGCTTTCTTGATTTAGGGGATATTTATTTCTCAAGTAGTATAATCAGTCACGTTCTTCTTCAAGAGGTGGTTAGAGATGTCACTGGTAAGAAGATGTGGTTTGCTTTCGAAGGTACCATATCAGTTTTTCAGAAATGAGTTTAACTTCATCACAGGTTTAACTTTGATCCTTATCCTATTTTTGAAGGGGGTAGTGATCAACTATTGAACAAGTACTCTGGTGGTCATGTGGGGCTCGACTTACGTAAGGTTGATCATGTATTAACAGTATTAGACTTTAGCATACTAAATGATAAGGATACAATCAAGTTGTCTTTATACTATATGGTGGATAGGATGTTATTGGATAGGTCTCGACATTATCTTGCGGACACATGGTTAATACGAATTGTCGACAACCTTGATGAACTCGATCATTGTCCATATGAAAACATTGTGTGGCACTACACGTACAGGTGCCTCAACTACGTAATGATAGGTTAGGTAGAATATTATCAAACAATGATAGCTGAGATTAGAGCGCGTAGGTAGAATCATGTTAATAAATATAATGTGGGAAGTTTTTCCATAGCATTTAAAGTATATATTACTTTTACTAGATCTGTATTAATTCTTTTGAAGGGTTATTTATTGATGGTTAGTCCCATTTTGTTTATACTATATAGATATAGATCGATGAGGTGATTATAGCTTCCTGAATAATTGTTGCAACAACTCTGCCCCACTTACCACGTATGCTAAATTGTCGATCACCCTTGAAGAGTGTTAGGCAAAAGTACCTTTTTGATATATTCCATGCAACCATGGTAACAACTCTTCAACTTATTGAATATAATGTTTTATTTTTGTTTCTCTTGTAATTTCTATTTGATATTAACTATTTATAAAATATCTTTGTTCTTTTAGTCTAGTATCGTAATTATTAAATTGAAGCCAACAGAAAATGAATTGCAACAATCTTCTATTGTCTGTCTATACGAGCTCAATGGTTTGCCATCAAGTGAATATATTGGTGCACTTAGTTTGAATGATGAAGGGGCTTGCATACGTGGTGCGAAGAAAAAGAAAGTAAGGATATATTTTTTATTTTGATAAAATCAAATTACAAGTAGGTACTTAGAAATAATTATATATGCAGAAGTTTAAATAGTATATCGTTTGAAATTTGTAGGATAGTGGTAGGTATCAATCTCCATTTAAAAGAGATGATACTTCAAGTAGTGGACAGTCTTCATCTTAATGTTGATATTTGCCTCCTCGCCTTTATACGAGTCTCTGTCGATCTTTGTTGCATTAATAAGATGATTCTTCTTACTATTTCTGTCAATCTTTGTTACATTAACAAGATGATTCTTCTCACCAGTTCTGTCGAGCTTCCTTGCCATCTTGAGATGATTTTTCTCCTTCTTTACATGATGCTCACGTTGTTGTCTCTAGTGCGTAATTTGAATACGACGATGTCATTCATGAGATACAATAGTTAAAGATCAATTTTAAGGAATTTTGTATTCAACTTTTAAATTAAATCCATTCTCTAAACCAAGATTTTCCCAGTTTGTAAGGTCACATAACTCCAATTTAGCTGTATTTTTGGTTGAGCCTCGAAGTTAAATGTAATCATTTTCTAGGTCCGATGATGTTGACATAAGACCCAACCAATATGGCATGTCTTAAACCAAGAGTGAACTAGTACGTATATAATTTTTTAATTTATAGATTATAAGTATTATTATCGATGGCATTATTTATTAACTTTTTTGTTACCAGGTCATTGGGAATGTTAGTGATAGACGTGATGATTTTAGAGATACCATCGCAAATGTAAATATTACAACCGAAAATATTGAGATTTGGTATAAGTTTTTAGCTATTAATTTTATAAATATACATGTAGATGCCTCTCAAATTTCTGCCTTTTCTATGTGAAAATTCATTTTTAATGCTGGTAGAGTTGACATGGACACGGGTGTGACTGAGAATGTCAAGGATATAAACAAGAATATTAAGGTTTGGTATACGTTTTTAACTATTAATATTATAAATATGCTTGTGATTTGTGCTCAAATATGTGTTAGGTCATTTTTAATATTGACAGACAAAAATCTTACCTGAATAATAGATGGGGAGATTTAGATTTTGACGTAGGTAAACAGGTGTTTTTAAATGTATCACCCTGAAAAAGAATTATTTGATTTTAGAATCGAGGAAAACTCTATTCTCGATTTATTGAACCTTTCAGGATTATCAAAAGAATTGGTCTAGTGGCTTATAGGTTAGAGTGCCATTGAAAATGTAGCATGTTCATGATATCTTTCATGTCTTCATGTTAAAAAAGTATGTTTTTGATCCCTCACATATCATCAGACTTCCTCCCATCGAACTATATGAAGATTTAAAGTATGAGGTACAACTAGTTATCATCATTGATTGACAGGAATGAATACTACGAAATAAAACCATTCACAAGGTGAAGATATTATAGAAGAACAATGCAATAGAAGAAATGACATAGGAGCCTGAGAATTAGATGCGGCATAATATTCTTACCTTTTTTAACATTAAGGTATGTAGAATTTTGAAGACAAGATTCTTTTAAAGAAGTAGAATTGTGAGTTTCGTATCCAAAATTAAGGGGTAATATGATAATTCTTCATTATATTTGTGTATGTGTTCATGTCTAATTTATAAATAGTTAATATGTTATCGCGGTTCAATAATTGTTTTGAGAATTTAATTTGATTAAGATTGAGTTTTAAAGTTGTAAACAGTATATCAACAAGATTGAAATTTAGTTTTATTTTAAGTGAGACTCTAATGATATTTTTTAATTTAAGTGAAAACGTGCAAATTCATCAATTTGTTTGAACGAATAGGTCAATTCATTTGAATGAAATTTTAAAGGACTCTTTGGATTAAAAATTAACTTAGATTTGTTCGAATGAATCAGGCGATTCATTCCATGAAATTCCTCATTTCGTTTGAACGAATCCCATGATTCATTCGAACGACAAAATTGAGGCTTTCTGTGTAACATCCCGATCTAATGAGGACGGGAAGTGACACCAAAGCGAGGGAGCCTGAGTAAGGAGTGACTTCTGATAGGCTTCTAGGATGGCAGAGGACAGGAATGAACCGAATCTCACATTAGAATGGAGAGAAAGTTACTAGGCTATATATGTAAAGTTGAAACTAAGTTATCAACGAGGCCTTTTGGGATGGATGATGGTTTATTTTCAAGAATTACGCAGTTAAGCATGCTTGAGCAAGAGTAGTACGAATACGGGTGACCTTTTGAGAAGTCCTCGTGATAACCCATTCTAAGAATAAAACCATAAGGTCCTAAGGGTTGGGTCAAAGTAGACAATATCATTGACAAGCATTGGACCGGGTGCAACAATATGGTATCAAAGCCAACTCTCTTTCAGTACGATGGTGGTGATTCGGGGATGAGCCAGACAAAAGCTGTTGGGCTTGTAACATCCCAATCTGATGAGGGCGGGAAGTGAAACCGGGGCAAAGGAGCCTGAGCAAGGAGCGGCTTCTGACAGGCTTTTAGGATGGTAGGGGACATGAATGAACCAAATCCTACATCAGAATGGGATAGAAAGTTATTGGACTATATATGTAGAGTTGAAACTAAGTTATTAACGAGATCTTTTGGGATGGGTGGTAGTTTATTTCTAAGAAACACACAATTAAACGTGCTTGGAAGAGAGTAGTATCAAGATAAGTGACCTCTTGGGAAGTCCTCGTGATAACCCATTTCAATAACAAAACCGTGAGGCCCTAAGAATTGGGTTAAAGCGAATTATATCGTTAACAAGCATTGGACCGAATGCGACATTCTAACTTTGAAAGTCAAAGGATTCGTTCAAATAAATCATATTTTACTAAATTTATCAACTCGTTCTAACAGTTGTTTCATCCTAACAGTTAATTCTTCTTAATTAATTTGAAATAACTTATATAATATTTATAAAAACTATTCATATATTATTGAACTGTCCATACATATACATCTTATAGAATCTTTCACGTAATACTTAACACTATCTAGTTTCTTTTTTCAAAAACTTCGTGTAATACAAATAATCAGATTTGATCAACTATATCTATATTACAACTAATTTTAAATGACTACTACATAACCAATAGATCCATTACAAACATTTTGAATTGAAAAAAAAAAAAAATTGAAATATTTGACTAAGCTATATTGCCAACTTTTTAACAAAGTTCTAATGTGAACATAACCTTTCAAATTATATTATTTGGGACTTCCAATTTATCTCATATTAATATTTTTGAATTACTTTTTTTAGACTTTCGTATTAAATATTAATAGACAACTTTCGACCTGTTAGCTAGCTATTGTCTAACTTTCAAACCAACCTTCCTAATAACTTTCTAACCATGTTATATTGCAAACTTTCGAATTAAATTTGATAAACTTTCCAACTATAATTCTATTGAGAAATTTTCAAACTATATTTTACTTAATTTTTTAATTTAGTTTTCCATATTACTTTCGAACCTATATTTATCTTAATTTTTTAACTATATTTTTCCTATCAATTTTTTAATTAAGTTTGCAAGTGTTACGATCTTTTAAATAAATTAATTCTCCAATAAAAAGTCTTTATTATCAGTCAAAAGATTGTCATTCAAAACACACGATATTTCCTATTAATTTTGTAAAAATTTAAATATAAATTAAACGGAACTTATGGGTTTTATCAAATTTTATCTTTCGACTATTCATTTTCTATCAGCAACAAAACTTATAAACGCGAAATAAAGAAATTGTTTTGAAGTTAGATTTTATTTATATAAACTTAAGAAGTGGGAGAGAAATGAATAATATTAATATTGTAAATATGTTTTTAACGAGTTTTTTCCTTATTTGAATTCTAGAGTATGTCTGATCAAAATTTGTTTTCTTTTCTCTGTGTTTTTTTTTCTTTTCATCATCCGTGATCAATTGGATAAAACTAGGCATTAAATTTGAGTTCATTTATGTGCTTTTCCCTTCTGCCTTCAATTTCATATCTTCGTGTGTATATATGCATATATAAATAAATTTGTTGCGAATTTGTATATGCTCGTTCAAAGTAAAAGAATTTAATTGAGCAACACTATGTACGGAGGGTCGAAGCTTGGCCGCGGCGGCGGTCGAGCAGGCGTTGCCAACAAGCGCAACTCATTTCCACCGCCACCACCGCACCGGCTCAGCGGGCCAGCGTCATCGAACCGGCTTTCTTTGGGGTCTTCTGCCGCTCGCAGCCGAGCGGCGGGAATGGGCAGTGGCGCCTCCGCGGGTGGGTCTAAGGCGGTTGAAGAGACGTTTAACCTTGTTTCTGGTAATAATCCTTTGGCTTTCGCCATGATTATAAGGCTGGCGCCGGATTTGGTGGAGGAGATTAAGAAGGTAGAGAACCAAGGAGGGGCAGCCAGGATTAAATTTGATTCAACGGGGCACAACCCAAATGGAAACGTGAGTTTTTTCGTTATTAAATTTGTTTATTTAAGTGAATTAGAGCTTGATTTTTATGGTTGATAAAGGAATTTTGTTGTGGCTATTTATTTCTTGTTATTTTGGCAATTGGTTTTTGGTTGTCTTGTTTTTTTCTATTGATTGTGAATTATCTTAGTGGAATTATGGTGTTTTGGTTTAATTTTCTCTGTATGGTTTAATTTTGTTTCATTTGAATAATGATCGTCAAAACTTGACTTTTGTAGTTCGTGTTTATCTCTGTAATAGTGTAGTTTAGTTTTGGTCCATTGTGAATCTGTTGGGAGAAATTCGAGTTTCTTGATTTAGTTTTATCTTGGTATAATCGTAATTTTACTTTGTGCAGTTGTGAATATATTATGTAAAAGTAAGTTTTGTGGTTTAGTTTTATACGATATTGCCTAATTTTGTTTAACCATGGCCATTTCTTGTGAAAATGTGGGTTTTCTTGGTTTAATGAGTAATAATGTAGTTTCTTCTCTTTCCTCTATTCTTTTGCACACTTAGTACAGTAGAAAAGTAGTTTCAGTAACTAGAGAAGAGAGAGAAAAATAGATCTTGGTGTGCCTTTTAGTTGATCAATTGATAATATTTAAATAGTAAATGGTAGATCAGAGGAGCTCTACAATGTAGATAAAGGAACTAGATCCCATACAAATGGATGAGGGAACTAAGAACAACCTCCATTATTTTATGGAGAGGAACTGTGACATGCAGAAGCATGTCAGAAGTGGCACTTGGCAACAGTGAACTTTGTCAAATTGCAGAAACTGAGCCACTGCTGGTGTTGTGGTGGTTAGGTTAGGTTTAGAGAATCCCTTCCATATGTGTTATTTTTGAAGCATGTTTGGTCTTGCTTTGACAGTTTTTCCTTCATTCGGTTTTTCTTCTTCCTGGTCGCTCCGCAACAAGTGTCGAGAATTTATATTCCGAAAATGCATGGTGCCAAGTTTTAGTAAGTGAGGGTTATCGGTCCACAAGAAAGTTGGTTATTTAAGATGATTACGAAGGTTCAAGCAATATCAATTTTATCCAAGAAATTTAACAATGTGATTACTATTTCTAATTAACAGCTAATTGCAATTAATTATATAAGATGGATACAAACACAAGACCTTGGAAACATTGATTCTAATGGTATCTAGAGAATTGACTTCATCTAGCCTTGATGATATTATCCATGCAATCTCATAATCTAATCTAATCTGCGTTCATAAGATGAGAATTATATGTTATTGACTACCTCTCTTAAGTGCCTAGTCAAATTCCATCTCTAAAACCAGACCTTGATATCTCTATGTAAAGCTTAGAATTAAAGATGCATTAACTACTTAATTCTCTTAATAAGTCTTCAAAGGGTTTAATATTTTCTCAACTAATTAACTCTATAGCTTGTATTATCCACAATCAAACCTAAGATTATCTCTCTTGAGTGCCTAATCTCAAGTTTATGAACATTCAGATTTTGGCCAATGATTCAAAAGCATTAAGCATAAGACAATACAAGTAAACTCAAAGGATAAGTATTAGAATCAATAAAAAGTATTTCATATATCATACAAGGCTTAGATTGCATCAATTTTCCAGAAAATATGTTTAGCCTAACATAATTATAAAGTCAAGCAAACTCAAGTTCATACAAGCCATAAGTTGAAAACAAAATACACAAAAGATAGGGAATAAGAAGCGAAACTCTAGATGTATTCTCTTCAATCTTCCTTTTTCTATGATTCTTCAAGTCTTCAAGTACGGAAATCAAAGTGTTTGGCTTTGTTTTTGGTGTCTCCAAAATTCCACTTCGAATCCCCAAAAGTCTCCTTCATATATAGATAGAATTAGGGCTAAAAAATGAGGGGGGACCAGGCGTCGCCGCTGCAGGCTAAAACCCCGCTGCAGCGGCCAAACTCTAGATTTTCTGGCATTGCAGCTGGCCAAAAGCTCACTGCAGCTCCAGGCTTCTGCTTGGCCAAAGATTCAGCTGCAGCTTCGCTGCAGCAGGCACTTTTCCACTGCAGCACCCAGATTCTGACTTGGTGCCCTTCATGAAAGTTGTAGATAATTCTTCTAGCTTTCCATAGTCTCTTGAATAACCTCATTCCGATATCTACAACTTGAGATATAGCCTAAAAAAGCACTGCTATTCGTTTTCGAGCTTCAATCAACCCCCATACTTGGAATCTTCATCTTCCTCTCTTCTCAGCAACAACAAATCGCCTTCAATTGAGCTTCAAAGAACCTTCAAAAATAAGCCAAAACTTCAATGAATCCATGAGTTTCCAACCTACACAAAACCAAAACAAGATAAGTATCCATTTGATAAAAACATGCCCGAAACTAGCAAAACCTAAGCATTTATGAATTGATAAAAATCAATTCATCACTTTCCTCTTCCATTTTATGACATTTGGTTTCAATATCAGTTATTGCTGAATGCCTGACCACATCGTTACACTTTTTGTGGCCAGAACAGGATAATATCTTTAACCTATTTAAATGCACATATTAGACAAATGATTTCATGTAGGTTAGGGTTAGATTGTCCCTTCAATATGTGTAATTTTTGAAGCATGTTTGGTCTTGCTTTGATAGTTATTCCTTCGCTCTTCCATTTTGTAACATTTGGTTTCAATGTTGGCTCACCACTGACCACTCATTTTCTTTCCACTGAAGAGAAAATACTGTACGGTTATATATATGGTGTCTAATGGGGTTATAGGTTAAAAAAATTGTGTTAGATTTCCTTATAAGGTACTGGGCATGTGGTAACTGAAGTTGCATTTTATATATTGCTTGGGGCCTATCAATTTCCTGGTGACTTAGCTTTAAATGGTTAATCATGGCATCAGGTTATTGATGTTACTGGTAAAGAGTTCAGATTTACATGGTCTCGGGAGTTTGGTGACCTCTGTGACATATATGAAGAACGTCAAAGTGGTGAAGACGGAAATGGTTTGCTTGTTGAATCTGGGTGTGCCTGGCGCAAGTTGAATGTTCAACGTATCTTAGACGAGTCGACTACAAATCATGTCAAGATGCGGTCAGTGGAAGCTGAACGGAAGCATAAATCACGAAAGTATGTTTCTAATATTACTAAGATGCTTTTTATTTCCTGTAGTTGTTTAGTCATAAAACAGCCCGGCATTTTCATATTGATGTATTTTTAAACTTCATTTTATCTGTGTATATAGTGTAAAATATTCGTAAGATGCTTTTTATTTTGTGGAATTGTATATTGTGAAAATCAATTTATCTGTGTAGTTTGTTTGTGAGGATCATTCTAAAATCTTTAGAGGTTTTAGTTTGTCTGACATCTAGTGTTGTGTTACCTGTTCATGATTTGGCTACTATGTTTCAATTGCTCTGTGGATTGTAGATGATATATATATTTGTAGTTTAAACATATGTTATGATGCTAACCAATTGTCCAACTGTCTTGTTCAGATTCTCTAACCAATTTTTCTTGTGAAAATCTGATTTCTTACCTGATGATTAACCATACTAAGTTCCCTCTTTCAAGAGAAAAACTCTACTTAATGCAGTTGCAGTTGTTTGTTAATCTTATTCTAACTATATTAACATCCTTGATGGTTTTTCAATCTTTTGCATGTTGGTATTATCTGCATGTTAGTTGTTGTAATGATACCTTTGAATAATTTTATGTTTTTACTTGCATCTGTCAGATATAATTTCCTATTGTAATACCTTTTGGGTGTGCAGAGCCATTGTGCTAGACCATGGGAATCCATCCATGAAGAGTCAAATTAAGCAATTAGCTGCTGTTGAGGGTACATCTTTTTTCCAATGACATTTTCATTATTTGTTATAATTGTTTTCCTTTTGGTTATCTGTCTCTGATATTTACCGAGGAGACTGTTTAATAAGACAACTCCTTCTTGATGGTGTTATGATTCAGATTAGATGCTTTTCATGGTTCATTGTTTTCTAAATGACTGGATTGTACATTGAAGTTAGGTTATGAAGATTGATAAGTAGTCAATATGGTACTAACAATTTTGCAATGTAGTGGAATAAGGTTTTAGAAGATGGTGCTTTATTTATTCTTATTTGCTGATGTTGATTTTTGAAGCTTTAATATGTATTTTAATGACGATGGTGATCTTGAAAGATGATTACAATGTATAACTCGTGACCCTTGTTTTCAGCTAATACATGGAAGTCATATAAACAAAAGAAAGAACCCCCGTTTAAAAAACAGAAAGTGGAAACCCTTCAAAGTAAGTTAATGGATTATTTTTATCATCAATTGTCACTGTATGTTCTTAGGACAAGATTGAGAAATTCTCAATTTTACAATAGCATTTTTGACATCGTACTTTCTTATAGTCAGGAGTCTTTGTCTCTGTCTTTGATATTGTATGGAACTTTTATTTCATCAATTGCAGTTGGTGGCCCCCCTAAATCTACCTATAAATCAGGAGGGGTTTCAACTGCCTCTCTGAAGGCTGGACGGCCAGCATCACCACTACCATCTCCACCTGGGAAATCTGGTACTCCAGCACAGACACATGGATATGGAAATATTGTTAAGAATCATGTAAACACAGATGAAGTTACACCTATACAGGCGAAGAGCAAAGAAAATGCTCCCAACTCTGAGAAAGAAAACCCTCCAAAGACAAACAGTTCAACATGTGCTAAGCTGACTGATTTGAAGAGTATCTTGATTAGTTTGCTTATGGAGAATCCCAGGGGGATGAGCTTAAAGGTTAGCTAAACGCAAACTTTCAATAGAAAATGTAAATCAATATTTCTCTTTCTTTACTGTTAGTAGATTCTTTATGCTTAATTAATCATCATTTAATCTTGCTTCATAGTTCATTGTTTTAAATCATTTTTCTTTTATCGCTGACATTTTTATTCTCCCCTCTCTCTTTCACTCTGTGTATGTTTGTTATAGGCCTTGGAGAAAGCTGTCAGAGATGTAATTCCCAGTTCTGCAAAGAAGATAGAGCCAATCATTAAAAATGTAAGTAGCGAAAAATCTTCAATGAAATTTGTTCTGAAAATAGTATGCGATCTTATGCCTTCTCATTTGAATTTGGTATCAGATTGCAACTTTACAAGCTCAAGGAAGGTACTTCTTGAAACCGGGAGTGGAGTTGGGCAGCTCCAGAAAGCCTTCTTCTGAAAGTGGAAGGTATCTTCTATCCGAAGAAAATAAGATCAGGAAAATAGAAACTTGGACCATGTTAAGCATTTTACTGCAGGCTATAACACCTTTAACTTTTTGTACTATGCAAGACAGTTTATCTGGTCAAATCTTATAGACAGTGAAAATGGTATATTTTAGTAACTCCGTGATTTTATATGTAGTTGCATGTCAGACTCTTTTTATTGCATACTGAATGTTAAAAATCTCTTTGGTTCTTTGATTTTTAATTTTTTAACTTTGAGTCTACTGGGCATGGCTCAGAGGTTTTCACCATTTGGTTCATCTGTCTAGATGAATGGGACTTCTTTTTTTGATAATGGAAAATTTCAACTCAATAGCTTGCAATTTTGTTTGTACTTATCTCATTTTGGAGTTAGACATTGCTTGGAATATTAGTTAATTATCCTTGTGTCCATATTAATCATCCCGGACCAGCCCAATAAATTAAATTTCGTGCCACTATAGTCTAAATTCTGTAACTGAAGAACTATATGAATAGTATGGTATGGTTAGCTCGGTCTACTGTTGAATCTGCACACATTTTCTTTTGAGTAAGTGGCTCTGTATCTTCACGCAGTTTTGTGCATATTTATTTTGGAAATTTGTCTGCAGCCTGTGCTTAGTATGTGTATTTTGTCTTTCCAGTTCCCGTGAAGATAATCATCAGCGAGCGACTGGTCTTGAAAACATCGACAATCAGCGACCTGCTTCAGGACCGAGCTTTGTGGAGAGTGATCTTGCTGTTGAAATTGAGGAACAGGCTCAATCAAACTCTAAACTCGGAGAGGAATCAATTTCTCTGGAAAAAATTGATGTCCAACAGCATTTACCTGGTTTAATTGTTGAGAAAAAGGTCTCTGATAATAGTGAAGGGCATGCCGCAAGCTCTAGTGATAGCGAAAGTGACAGCAGCGATAGTGGAAGTGACGGTGGAAGCCCCAGTAGAAGTAGGAGTATAAGCAGAAGCAGAAGTAAAAGTTCAGCAGGAAGCGGAGCTTGTAGTAGCAGTGATAGTGAAAGTGATGCTTCTTCTAACAGAAAGGAGGCTTCTGATGAGGATGTGGATATCATGAGAAGTGGCAATGATGACAAAGAGCCCAAGCATAATATACTGACCTCTGAACTGGGGTTGTCAGTGTCGCCTATACTATGGAAAAGCAATGATAGTAAACCTGTGTGGAATGAGATAAATGAGAAGCAAGACGATGATGTATCTGATGTAGTCGACATTGAGGGTCATGGTTCTGTTGCTATTGACATTGAGAAATACTCACTTGATGGACTGGATATTGATATGGCTGTAAACACTAGTTTGGTTCCTGGAGAAGATGCTGAAAAAACAGTGGAGGGGAACAAAAACTTTACTGATCATGATGAGTTTCGAGCGTGCCAAACTTTAATGGGGAATTTGTTCGATGATAAGGAAACAATGACCAAGGATAGCATCAGGCATGAGAGGTCCAACACTTCTGAAAGGACACCCAGAAATAAATTGAAAAAGGGCCATTCAATGCATATTGATGATATATCAGAATGTGGTAAAAGATCAAAAGTTGAGAGCTTGACTCTACCACTAATATCTGAGGGAAGGGATTCTGAGTTCCTTGAAAGTCTGAACAATTTCTCCCCTAACATCTCCATTGAAGAGCCTTACAAGGGCCCTGCCACCCAAGTGACAAGTAGAGTTGACAGGGAAAAGAATGCTGATTTTATCTTCCAAAAGGGATACAACCTGGAGATTCCTGGAAAACGTAACTCTGATTTTCAGCAGAGTGGACATTTGAAGGCTCGTGATACAGAAGAAAGACCAAATAAACATGGCCATAAAATCTCTGAAAAGAGTTTTCAAACACAAAATGAGGATGGCTTTGTGAAGGGGAAAAAAGGATCAAGAAATTTCAGGGAAAGTGGTGCTGAAGCTAAGAATTCGGGGCCTTTTGATTCCAGCAATGGGAAACATGATGAAATGGTTGAAAAATTCCATGAGACTGGGCAGGTTTCAAGCTCACATAATGGAAATGGAAAAGCCAGTGTATTCCAAAGAGAGTATTCAGACTTGGAGTTAGGTGAACCTCGTGAGTCACTGCCCAACAAAGCACCAATTAAAAAGCAATTTGATAGGAAATGCTCATTTAAACAATCTGAGAACAAGTTAAGCACTTCAGATAATTATAATCCAGGTTTAAGCAAAGGGAAACCAATTGGAAAGGCCACATTGGAGGGTGAAAAAACATCTCCTCCCAATTTTGAAGTTGGGATGAAGATGACTCCAGAAAATCACATTGAAGATTCAACAAGAACTCACCACAGAGTTGGGCAATCTCAGTCACAATATCTCTCAAGAGTAGACCATGCTGAAGTTGGGTCCCAGTTTATGAAATCAGTGGATGCAAATAGCAAGTCCAGACAGAATGAATCTGGAGCGAGACTAGGTGGTGGTCGGGAAGGTTATGGAGAAAGCCACAAGAAAGCAACCTCTATTACTGCACAACATCACTCTAAACATGGACAAGTATCCCAATCTGCAAAGGAGAATAAAGCACAAAAAGCTTCTAATGCAATGGCAGACTTGGTTGATGGACGCAAGGATACAATTATGACGGAGAGCAATGATAGTGGTCGAAAGAGAAGAGAATCTTCTTCAGATGAAGACACTTGTTCTTATTACAAATATGAGAAGGATGAACCAGAGCTGAAGGGACCAATTAAGGATTTTTCTCAGTAAGTAGTCTTATTTGTGCTTTCACCTTAATGATTTCTATTTCTGCATCATGGTTTATTCTCTTTTGTGTTGTTACTGTCGATTTCTGACTAAATTTATGTATTCTTTAGGTATAAAGAATATATGCAGGAGTATCGTGATAAGTACGATAGTTATTTATCTTTAAACAAGATCATAGAGAGCTACAGGTAAGGATTTTTCTCAGTGCACTGTTGCTTTTAAAATTGCTGTTGTTTTATATATTCAACATGGTATGTAATATGTGTAGGAACAAGTTCTATAATCTGGGAAAGGACCTCGAAATTACAAAGGGCAAGGACCGGGAAAGATATTGTATGCTCCTGGGGCAATTGAAGGACTCTTATCATCAGCGTGTACCGGTATACTTCTATCTGGATTAAACATTCTTGTGGATATATGCATGTAGATAGGAAGCTAGGTTAAGGGTCTGCCACCAATTAATTTTGATGGATAGCAAGTTTGTTGCTGGCTTTATTACGGGGAACATAGAATAGTAGGATTGGGGTGTTGTGTGGGCTGGTCAGATGTTTGACATGCCATCTGATCATAGTTCCTTAAATCATTTTGATTACATTTGAAAACATAGATCATAGATAGGTGCTCTCAAAATTTGCAAACTTTTCCTTATGTTCTGTTGCTTGTGCTCCAATGGACGCTCTAGTTCTTTGTTTCCATTTCTCTTTTTGACTTTCAGTATCATTGGGGTGTTTAGCTGTAGTTGTCATTGGTCCATTTTGGTTTATCTCCTGGAATAGCATGTGAGAAATGTGAAACCATACTTTTGTGGGTTGTATTGATAGGATGAAAAATTTTTATGGCTGAGCAACGAAAAATGCTGAGGTAGGAAGGACAAGATCATAAATCAGAGCTCATGTAGGAATTCTGAAGTAACTCTGCATATAGATACATTAGCTTACCTTTCTTTTTACCTGTTTCTTCATGGTTTGTGATCTTATTCAATAATGAAATGACCTGCAGAAACATAAAAGGCTGAAGAAAATATTTCTTGTCCTACATGAAGAGCTAAAGGTGATCCATTAAAGTCCATTCTCTTGTTACTAAATTTTAGTTATTTAATAATTTGTTATTATTGTTTAGTATATGTCTCATATGCGCAGATTTCATATATTTGCAGAACCTCAAGCAGAGGATGAAAGACTTTGCACGTATGTACATGAAGGATTAAAGATTAATAAAGATGTGGTTCACTACCGGACGAGCTACAACATGGGCAAAAGGGTCAACAACCCTTGCTCTTGTGAAATTAAGTAAGTTTTTTAGATTTTTTTTTTCTTCAAAAAATCTATAAGTTTTGGGTATTAGAGAAAATGTAACACCAATGTAGAGTATTGAAAATTGGTTTAATTTTGGGTTAGTTAATTGATCTTCTTTCCTGTAAAGTTAAAGATATATTGTACTAATAAGTGACTATAGGAGTTGTAATTCTCCCATTTTCAGTGGAATGAGTTTTTTTGGTCCAGGTAATATTGTCTTGATATGAAATGATGCATGAACATTGGCATTCAATAATATTAAAAACAGTGTTTTTAACATTAATTTTTTTATATTAATATTTGATATTTTAAATTTTTATTAATTTAAAATTATCACACTGTAATATTAAATAAAATTTTAATTTATAATATTATAGCACTGTTAAATTTTTGATTTTATTATTTATGATTAAATAAATGTATAGTGTAGTCATACATCCCGATGTATTTTATATTTGAATAAATAAAATTTTATTCATTGAAATTTTAGATTTGGTGAAAAATATTAAATTAAGTTTAAAATTTAAATAATATATTAATTTTTTAATAAAATTTAAAAATATTACTTATTTTTTATTTAAATATTTATGATAAATATCTTTATAATTTAAGAAAATAACAAATATTTCAATCAATAACGATAAAAAATTAATTTTTATTATATAAATCTCTAAAGCGATATTAGCTTATATTATATAAGTTTTTAAAAATTTAAAAATTTTAAATTAAGATATAATATATCTATTTATCTAAAATAATTTTTATTCAAATTGATAAATAATTCAAATAAATTATTAAATTATTTTCTAAATTATAACTTTTTTAATTTTTAATGCTTATTCTTATTTAATTTTTATTTTTAATTATTATTTTTAACTATAATTTCTCTCATTTAATTTTTTATTCAAAAATCAATTTGAGTTATAATTTATAATATTTTCATTTGTTTATCTTTGTTATTATTCTAAATAAAAGAATTTTATAATTTAAAATATTAAAAATATATTTTAAATTATAATTTTAGTCAAAATTTTCGTATTTATTATTAAACTCGACGCTAAGAACCCTGAGTTATCACAGATTCACAGGAGAAGCTGATATAGAAATTTCAGCTGTAGGGCAACCAAATAACCCATGTTGGACTAAAACCCAGTTGACGTGAGCAACCTTTTGCCCTTTTCTATCTTTCTCCCTCACTCACATACGATTAGGCGTTTCTATTTTTAGCCTTTTCAAAATGATAGCGAGTTTACATTTATTTGCCATTGAATTGTTGTCAGATAAAAGCATTAAATGTCAAATATTGATGGAAAAATAAGTGGGCTCACAAAAAAATGAATGTTCGGCTTTCTTTTAAAAGTAGAAAAATAGTACAATTTCAAATGAAACCCAATTTGATTGAGTAATGCCACATGTGGAACTAATAAATTTCTCAGTTAAGCATGAGATATGTTGCTTGCTGCATGTGCATTGAATATTTCTATCTCTACTGTAATGAGGGCAGAAGTTGGTTTTACTCTGCTTATGCTAGCTTTTCAGTCTATCTCTAGTTAGTAAATGGATTTTTGTTTGTGCCTCTCTATGTGGATGCCGTTTACCGTTTGGTTGGTGATATTTGTTATGAGAAAGGCATGTAAAGTTGCTTCTGTTGTCACTCCAGTCCCAGGGCAGCTGGGCCAATGCCAATGCCAATGCTACTCTCTAATACTCTAAGCTCAGCAAGGATCTCTGAAGCCAAAACCCTGGTATCCTATATGTTCTGTTTGACAGTTTTGAGGATTGTCTAGGAAAGCTGAAGAGTTGGGAGATGAAGAATCGAATCCAAATATTTTTTAAATCATTCCTCCCAAACTTAATTCATCAATATTAGATCATACCTATGAATAATATATTTATAATATACACTTTAAAGTTTATTCATAAACAACCATGAAGAAAGAAAATAAGATAATATTTTTAAAAATAAAATTATTATCTTATTTAAATAGTTTTTCTAATTTTTAATTTAATTACATTCATACCTTTCTAATGAATTTTTAGATATAAATTAGGAAAAATAAATAATTTTTTGAGTATTTAAAATCTGAATTTCAATGTTTCAAATGATTTTCTTTGAAAAAAAAAAATTTGTAGATGTTAATTGAGTAATAATATCAAAGAAAAAAATATTTAAAATTTAAAATTTAACTAAAATAAAAAATTTAAATTTAATAGAATAAAATATCACTAGAATACAATCAAATATGCCCATAAATTATAAAAAAATATCCCTTAAAAATAATCCATATAAAAATGTTTTGCTCAAATTTAAACTCATCCCACGTGTAAAACAATATTCAGAAAGGACAATAATAGAATAATGGGGTGGTTGTATACACGATCCAAAATGTCACACCAATAGAATCATTGTAAATTGTCCTTTTTGCCCTTACTGTGAGACTTCCTGTTTTTTCATCCGTAGGTTGTACCCCGCAGACTACTTCCAGCTTCTTTATTTGGTATGTATAAAAAATATATATATATATTAAAAAAAAATAAAAAATTAAATAAAATAGAAAAGAAAAAAAAAAGAAGAAAAACACCCACAGAAACACAACAGATAAAAAGTTCTCATTGTATCTGTACAATCAACTGCTGTAATCTATCTATGAATATGTGTTTATAGAGAAACTGAATCACTGACCAATCTGATCGAAAACATCAACTCTGGGCAAAGAAGTGAAAAAAAGTTTATTTTTAGGAGAAAAAGGACTCCAAAGAATCAGTTTTGGAGACTGGAACTTGGTCGCTTCCTGTTCAAAGCTTCTATTCTTCAGGTATTTCATGATTACTCTTGATTTTAGTTTCCGGGTATTTTCAAAGACTTGCAATTCACTGCTCAGTATTATCAAAAAGTTCGATTTTCGCTGCCTATTCAGTTCTGGGATTGTTTTTTCTTATAGGATTTTTGATTAAGTTTTGAATCTTTTTGTGTGTTTCTGGTAGTGGTTGATAGAAATATGGCGATTAAGTGAGGAGAGTGATTAATTGTAGTTTTTAGGGAGTGTTTGTGGGGGATTTTCTGTTGGTTGCTGAGAGTGGAAGAGAAAATAAATGAAATTTGGATGGAATAAGTAACCAAACCAAAGATTGTTTACTGCTCTAAATAATTGTGGAATGATATGGGAAACTGAGTGTTAATGATGTGAGTAGCTGAGAGATTTCGAGGGGTTTGTAGTTTCATAGCACAGGTAAGCTTGGTATTGTTGTTTCTTATATTGATTTGGGCTTGTTGATTAACGGAAGGTTAAGATGATATATTGCTGATTTTTTTTTTTCTGTTCTCTAAGTAATAGTTCACACGCAACTTAGAGTTATCAAGAGAATGTAGGAAAAGATTGAAAAAAAGTAGTCTCTATGGCTTTATAGAAAAAAGCTCAGACTAAAATTGTAATAGTCCCTTCTTGAATATGTTAGATTCAGAACTTTTAATTTTTTTCTTAATTTTACAATATTGATTTAACTCTTTTGTTAAATTGGTATTAAATTTCAATGAATTTATGGAAATTCTTTGTGGTTATGGATAGTGTGTTATTGGGACATTGGAAGTGTGGGTAAGATTGTCATGCTGAATGTTGCTGCCGAGTGGTGGATTAGGGATGAATTCCACTATGGATGATATGAACTTGATTCAGCACGCACAGAGGCATCACCTGGTGGTCAGGGAGCTCGGAGAAGAGATTGATCTGGAAATTGGACCAGGTGATGATGATCCTTCATTTGCGAATACTCCTCTTATGGGTGGTCCACGAGAACCCTCCTCAGAAGAGCATGATGAGACCAAACAGATGGGAGGGATGGTTTCTCAACTCCCTAATGATGATCAGGATATTTCAAAAACGCAACCAGCTAAAAGGAAGAAAAAGGTGGTGAAAAGGTGGCGGGAGGAATGGGCCGATACTTATAAGTGGGCATATGTTGATATGAAGGAAGGAACAGCGAGAATATTCTGTTCTGTTTGCAGAGAGTATGGTCGGAAGCATAGAAGGAATCCTTATGGGAATGAAGGCAGTAGGAATATGCAGATGAGTGCTCTAGAGGAGCACAACAATAGTTTGCTTCACAAAGAGGCTCTACGTTTGCAGATGGCCTCCAAGGACAAAATCATTGTTGACAAACCCATTTATGTAAAAGGTTAGTTACTCATTCTGATATATCTATCTTTGGCTTGAATAGAAACTAAAAATACTACAGGTCATTGAATTCATTAAATTTTGTTGTGTGAAAGGTTGCTTCAATGTTGCTTTCACCTTTCTGCAAAGAAAATTTTCTTTGAGTCAAATATGTTGATGTGGTTTATTGAAATAAGTGAACTGATTGATAATATCTGATTTTGGATGTAGGGAATCTTTGCAATGCTTAATTTATGATTGTAGTAACTGTACCACTTGAGCAATGAAGTGGCATGCATTTAATTATTTGCTACATGTTTTCTTTTCTCGTAAATGATAATTGGTTTTCAGAGAAAGTTGTTGCATTGCCAGAAATAAGAACATTCTTCACATTGTGTTTTGCTGGTGGGGTTTATGTATATGAAAATTATATGTTTAGCTCATTATTTGTTTTTTGTGCCACCAAACTCAGACGTGGAATCTAGCTTGAAATCTCCGTAAGGATTTTGATGCTTCCATTTGTATTTTTTATCCTCATAATAGCATGAAACAACTGTAAAATTTTCATTATCTGTTGTCTCCGTTTTGACCGTGATCTGACAATTTGCCGATAAGTGAAGCTCTTATGTCAAAAACAGCTGGGTCAATCATTGAAGCTGCATTGAAAAGGGATCCTTATGAGGTTGAGTTTATACAATCTGTGCAAGAAGCTGTCCATGCTTTAGAAAGAGTGATTGCAAAAAATTCTCAGTGAGTTGCCTTTGCAAAGAACTGGATGATTTTGTCCTCCTTTATTATCCGAAACGAAAGTTTCTACAATCTAACTTATTATGAATCTCATTAAGTGGCTTAATATGTTTCAGTTATGTCAACATCATGGAGCGCTTGCTAGAGCCCGAACGTATGATTGTTTTCCGAGTTCCATGGATGGATGACAGGGGTGAGACTCATGTCAATCGAGGCTTTCGGGTTCAATTTAACCAGGCATTGGGTCCATGTAGGGGTGGCATCCGCTTTCATCCATTGATGAACTTAAGCATTGCCAAATTTCTTGGTTTTGAGCAGGTGCTGTATGAACATTAGGGATCATGCTAATTAAATCAACTTAACTTGGTAGTTCTAAATTTTTATCCTTTGGGTCGATTTGTATCTGTGGATGATAGAGTTTTTTTATCAAACCCACGTTATTTGTTATAATAGGCCAGTTCACGAACTAGTGCTTCTGAGAAATAAATAGATGAATAACTAAAAGATTTGTAGATGCTTGCTGAAAGAGAATGAAGTGGGTATTTTTTTTTGGCTGTTGAACACCTCGTCATTTGCATGTCTTAAACCTTTCAGATTAAAAATAGCTTAAGCTTTTAACTGCTATAGAGTGTTATAGCTTCTACTTTTTTACAGACGTTAAAAAATGCATTATCGCCATACAAACTTGGAGGGGCAGCAGGTGGAAGTGATTTTAATCCTAAAGGGAAAAGTGATAGTGAGGTTAGATGTAATTCTATATTGTGATGGTGTTTCATTGTGAACGTACTATGGAATTCAAAACGTTTCTCTTACAGTTGTTTATCAAACCCATGCTGGCAGATCATGCGTTTTTGCCAAAGTTTCATGAATGAGATCTATAGATATCTAGGTCCTGACAAGGTAACTTGAGAAGGTCAACATTTTCTTTTTTCCGTAATTGGCTTTTAAACCTCTAAGTTACTTATTTCTGCACTTGTTGTATTAAATAATTTAGGACCTTCCATCAGAGGAGATGGGTGTTGGTACTCGCGAGATGGGGTACCTCTTTGGGCAGTATAGACGTCTAGCTGGTCATTTTCAGGTACTTAGAAACAGCTGAAAGAAGAGTCTTCACACATTGAAGTTTTATTGTTTCTTTTGTTAAGTTCTTATCATTGATAGATCTTTCATTATTATTTCTGCTGTTTAATTTCTTGAATTTGGAATGATTGTTGACATTGTTCATTTCATTAATAGTCTTTCTGTTCTTTTGTTTGCGTGTCTGTATACCTAAATGACTATTTTCCCTATATAAGTAGTCATTCTCTTCTACTTTTCATGACCTTGTATCACTAAGAATATTGCCAGAGCTATCCATTTCTTTGATTCGTGCAATGATTGTTACTGTAGTGTATGTTTATTCTGTTCTTTCAACGTGTTAAGAAACAAATCATTAAATAAATTGATTTCATTTAATCTCCTTTCTTCATCTATGAGTCTGTACATGGTTGGATGAGTGAGTGTTTCAAATGATTGGCACATTTGTTGGAGAACTTTGCTCATTCAAGGCTCAACTGTGCATGGAAAATATCGTGAGAGGTTTTATGGAAGGCAACAAAAGGAATCTTTCCAGTCTCTGTTCATTTATAGAAAACGCGTCTTTTGTCTGCATAGACTTCTATATTTGTTCGAGTAGTGGCACTCCGATATTCAGAGATAGGGGGGATTTTGAATATGCTGTACAGTGAACAATTTAATCATGATTTATATTATCCATATTTTGGCACATCTGGAATTTGGTTTTTCTGTTGGCTGCATTTGGGAGGAGTCTGGGATGCTTAGATTTGTGCTGCATGTTCCCTGAATGGTCTGAAAAGCATAATAGAGTAAAAGTTGCAGAAGTATCCGGGGCTTGATGCATTGTTGTCTATCCTCTTATTCCAAAGGAATGATAAATAAGAATGTAAAGAGAATTTGGAGCATTTAGATTTTAAAATGATGTTAGTTTCAGGATCCCTTATTGGCATGCCTTTTACTAATCCTTCTTGATTTGATTTCTTCTCAATAAGTTCCTATAAACAATTTGATTTTCTTTCTCTGATTTATCCCCTTTTTTCATTGTTTACTTTGCATTTAAAGGCCTATTCATAATTTTAGGGAGTTTAGTGATCATAGCATTTCTTGTTCATGTAACTTGTATTAGCAATGAAAGTATATCTTGTATTGATTTATTCAGCTGATATTTCACACCAATAGATATAATAAGATATTGCTTGTTTAAGTATACAGTTGCAAATAAAATTCAGATTTTGTCATTTTGCCTTCATACATATGCCTTATGCAGGGAAGTTTTACAGGGCCAAGGATATTTTGGTCTGGCTCTAGCCTTCGCACTGAAGCTACTGGCTATGGGCTGGTAATCAAATATCTCATCTTAATTCTTTGGTGATATTTGTGTATGAGTGGTTGCATTGGAATTACAATAGGACGTGTGAGAGTTCATTCACATGTTTACTGACTCTGGTCATTGTGAATGATGATTCTCTGCTTTGGTGGTATATAGGTAAATCAGCTCCATATTTGTCTTATTTCAAATTTCCTGCAATATAATGAGGCTCAATGCTTCTACAGGTTTTCTTTGCTCAGCTTATTCTTGCAGACATGAACAAGGAGCTCAAAGGACTGAGGTTTCTCACTAAACCTTCTAATTTTATAATAAAGAGTGACTAGAATCCTTAAGTCAGGATCATGCTACAGAGATAATATACTATATTAACTATTATGCGATGGTTGGATGCGCTGCATTTAAGATATACTATTCTTTAACTTTTCATGAAAAGATCAGTATTTTTGAATTCCTACTTATGGAAGGATTTTCTTGTTGGGAAGACTTGTGTAGGCATATTTTATCGGGATTTTCAGAGAAGTGTTTTATGAAATTTTATTTATGGCTGAAAGCTTGTATTGCTAGTTTGTTGATATTAATACATTCTGTATGAATTTCACAACCAGATGTGTTATAAGTGGTTCTGGAAAGATTGCAATGCATGTCCTGGAAAAGCTTATTGCCTATGGTGCTGTCCCTGTTACGATATCAGGTAAGGTTTTATTATTGAGGATTTTTGTAGAAGTTATTACGAAATGAATACTGAAACTGAATTAATTTAGAGTTTTGAAGGTTTCCTCATTGATTTTGAATCCAAAATTTCAGATGGCAGCCTAGATTTCTAGTAGGAGAGGCATTTGCTGCTAAGCATGTGCTCTTTCCTCTTATTTTAGGAACTAGTATGTTCATTAAGAGAGGATATTTATTAATACATGCATGTCATTCAATCATACATTTAAAATTCTTATCGATTATTCGACTTAATTATCCTAGCTGTAAAGGTATGTTGATGTACGTTGTGTATTTTTCTTCTATTCCAATGAACAGGCTCTATTATAGTTCCTTATACTAAATTACTTGCTTTTGCCTTGTGCAGATGCAAAAGGATATTTGGTGGACGAGGATGGGTTTGATTACATGAAAATATCTTTCCTGAGGGATATTAAAGCTCAGCAGAGAAGTTTGAGGTGCTTGTTTCTCTCTCTCTCTCTCTCCAATTGTTCCTCATGAAATTGCCTACTTAATAATTTTGGATTGCTGTTATACATGTATGTTGCAGGGACTACTCAAAGACTTATGCTCGGTCTAAGTACTACGATGAAGCAAAACCTTGGAATGAAAGGTGTGATGTTGCATTCCCTTGTGCTTCACAGAATGAAATAGATCAGTCAGATGCTGTTAATTTGGTTAATTCAGGTTGCCGTATACTTGTAGAAGGTAGTAACTCCCTATATGATATGCAATGGCTTTATTGTCTATCATTTTGAAAAGATAAATTCATATGAACTGATGATCACTATGAATGTTACTTTTCACTTAGGTTCAAATATGCCTTGTATGCCTGAAGCTGTTGAAGTTTTGAGAAAAGCTAATGTTCTTATAGCTCCTGCCATGGCTGCTGGTGCTGGAGGGGTTCGTTAGTCTGTTTTATACAGCATATGCATCTTTATGTTTGTAACCCCGAATGCTTAGTTGGACTCAATGCTTTGCACTTAATTTGCACATTAGAAAAAGAAATGTTTTTTTCCTTAAAACAAATGAAAGGATAGAAATGACTCTTTCGTTCATCTCTGAATGACAGCTTTGATTATTCTTTTGTAGTTCTATTTATATATTCCTCTATTATTTAAATCTGTTTTTAAATCTTCAGTCTATTTGGTTGCAGGTTGTTGCTGGAGAACTTGAATTAAACCATGAGTGTAATATGGTGCACTGGTCTCCTGAGGACTTTGAATCTAAATTACAAGTATGTCCCTTGTTTGTGAAAGCCATATGTTACGCTTTACTTGAATCAGTTAACCATTAATTGATAATCATCCTGCACATCAGGCTGTGGAGATTAACTCAAGCGAGCAGTTGCAGTGCTTTCGTTTTAATGATGACATGCAATTAGTGACTAAAATTTAGCTTCCTTTGCTTTTCTCTGTTCAATCATCAGTATGTTAAACGGGTTGCTGAGTCTGCCTAAGATTTTTACAACACTTTTGATGGGGATTCATTTCTCTGCATTTTGGCAGGAAGCAATGAAACAAACTTATCAGAGAGCCCTCAAAGCTGCAACAGATTTTGGTTTTCAGAAAGAGAGTCCAGAGTGAGTGTTTTTCGCGAGCATTATGTCAATATCGAGAAATTTCCTTTTTCCAGGGAATCGAACACCATCTTCTGAGAGATTTATTAAATTGAACAACCACAAAAAAAAAGGGGGCTTGCGGATATGAATCCTTAAGTATATAATGGTTATAATTGTGTTCAATACTTAATAAGCATGTAATTTGCAACGTCTTTCTCTATCTCCTTGACATTTATTGTTCCAATTTTTCTCAGGACTCTGGTACATGGGGCAGTCATATCGGCTTTTCTTACAATTGCTCAAGCTATGACCGATCAAGGTTGTGTATAGAACACAAGGGCCATGCACGATTCTTTTCCGTAATATCCTCAAATTGATTCCAGAACATCGACAGCTACAGATGATCTTTGCGTTCTTCACTCCACCATAAAAAACCGGAGATCATTGTCAGCTTCTGGTTGATCAAGAAATACATTAACTATAGCAAGTGTTATTGTAACATATAAGGAATGTAATAGTTAATCCTTTGATAAATTCTGAAAAACTGATTGTTATCCCCATTGATATAGAACAATGTTTAGTCAGTGGTAGCATTCAAAGCGCTTCCAATGCAGAGTTGTCTGAATATTGTAAAATGTTATTATTATTATTATTATTATTATTATTATTAATCCTACTAACACCCCCCAGTATTGATGATCTCCAATCATGCAATCTCAACGGTCTATTTTTAAGTTATCATATGGTAACAACCGTCAATTAGTGGCCCCAACCAAGCATGTTAGCCATGTGCGTAAATCTTGCCAAAATCAAATGGCTTATTTATTAGCAAGATATTGCAGTGCATGCAGTTGCACAGAATCAAATAGTTTGATTCCCAACAAATCTCATGCCACGTCACCATCATAAATATCAATGCAAATTGTGAAATATATTTTCCAAACACATTTTATTATATCGATATGAAATAATAAAAGTTGAATTCTTCATTTTAATCATATTAAAATTATTTTATTCGTGTTTTTAAATTATAAATTTAAGAATAATTGTATGTTACCTAAAAATAAATAATTAAATATATATATATATATATATATATATATATATATATATTTTTTGGTTAAATTATAAATAAACTTTAATTTTTAAAAAACTATTTTTAATTCTATAAATTCCAAAACCCATTACTTAATACCTAAGAAATTCGTTGGGGATTTACTACCTAAGCTAATGTTCATCCTAATAGCAATAGAACCTTCCAACATTGATGCAATCTCAACCGTCCATTTTTAATCACAGTATGGTTATACATATTTTTACAACGGTCGATGAGTGGGGGCCTAATCATGCATGTATAAAATAATCCAACGCAACATGTCTTATTGGTAAGAAATTACAGTGTATACAATTATACAGAATCAAACAATTTGATTCTCAATTAATCTCATGCCATGTCATCATCATAGTTCCTGCTTTTAACCATTATTAGTACAACTACAAATTAAAGGGCTGTTTGGATGCCAATTAAAAGTTAATTAAATAGGTTACATAAAAATATTATTAAAAATATTTTTTTTGTTAATTTTTCAAGCAAATACATTGGCGTTAATGGGATAAAATTAAAAAAAATTACATTTTATTTCGATTTTTGCAAAAATAAGGGACTATTTTAAATAATTAATTGCTTAATTATGAACATTCTAAATTGTTTGAAATTAAAATTATTTATTTAAATATATGCTTAAATTATTTTATATTATGATATTGAAATAATTTAAGTATATTGTAATAATGTTATCAATAAATAAATTAATTTTATTAAAAAATAACATTATATATTCTAATTTATCTCTTTCTAAATGTATTTGTGATGAAATTATTTTTTAAGAAAATAATTAAAATTATCTTTAAGCATAACTTAACAAATTGTATATTAAAAATCGTACTTTACTCGTACTCTTTTTTTATAATTTTCTTTTTCTCTCTCCCAAACTCGGTACAAGTTCTTCTCTCTCCTCTCTCTCTTTCAGGGAAAACAGAGGAAAAATAGAAAAAAAAAAGGTGATTTTTTTTAAAAAAATTTATTAATTTTGATCTACAACACAAAACACATTTCATTGTCTTCCTCAGTTTCTCTCGAACCATGTTCAAACCCCACGGATACAAGACACAGATTGCTTCAATCAACCCTTCAACAAGAACTTGAAGCAACTCAAGTAGTGAAAATATAAAAATAAAAAAATGAAAGAAAAAAATTAGAAACACTGGATCTTTTTTTTTTTAATTAATTTCTCCGGAGTAGATCTATTTTCTTCGTAAAGGCGTTTACCTAAGGTTTCGTACTCAAAATTTTTTTTTTCCTGGGTTTTTATTGTGTGTTGCTTGTTGCGTTTGTTGTGTTTTTTTCGTATTTTTTTACTGATTTTGCTTTCTGGGTTTTCTTTTGTGTTTACAGGGTAAAGGGTGTATATGCATTTATTCAGGAAAAAAAACTTTTATGGAGGGTTTACCGACGGGGGTTTGTTCGCGAATGAACGGTTACAAATGATTTTTGGGATCAGTTTTGTTGGATTACTAATTAGACAATAGTTCTGTGGTTCTTTTTTATCTTCTTTTATAAGAAAATACAGATTTTTAGTAGTTTTCAGTTGTGTTTGTGAGATGGGTAGTCCTGAATCTGAAGACGATGGCAACAGAGCGAATAGCATAGACCCAACTGTTGGCGGTTTGGTCTGGGTTCGGAGACGAAACGGGTCTTGGTGGCCGGGTCGGATTCTGGGTCTGAATGAGGTTTCTGAGGGTTGTTTGGTTTCACCAAGATCGGGCACTCCTGTTAAGCTTCTGGGTCGCGAGGATGCTAGTGTGTGAGTGTCCATTTTCTTTGTACTCACTTTTAACCGGTTTTGGCTTGCTTCTTTTTGTTGTTTTAGTTACTTATATAAAGTTTGTTTATTTTCATTTTTCTACGTTATGTAAGATTAAAAGCTTGGTCTTTTGCTAGAGGAAGTTTAGTAATGCTCTTGTAGACTTAATGGTGAGCTTTAGCTAGTGATATCTGCCCATAAAATACGGCACAACTAATGACGAAATGAATTAGATGGTGCTGTTTTTTTGGTCATTGCTCTATGTAGGTACATGGTAAAGGTCCATGGGAAGTTTATTCTTTTTAATGTAATTGATAGTCTGTGTTATGGGATTCGAATCCTTATTATTTGTGCTGCCCAATGAATCATTTGACTCAACTGATTCTTCATGATATGACATTTGGTTTGTTTTGCTACCTCCTGTTGAAAAAATCATGAGAATGAGTTTGATGTTCTGGGTTTGACCTTGGGCTGGGATTGGATGCAGTGGAGGTATTTTTCTTTCAAGATTTGGAGAAGGAAAAGGGAAGAGCAAAAGAGGGTTTGTCATTTGATGTTGTTTAGTTGTTGTCTCTGTTATTAATTATGGCTGACAGGCTTTTTATGTGTGCAATGTTGTTACTGGGTCATTAGATAAAGGTACTTGTTATCAAGTGTATGGTTGTTTTGCATGATGGAAAATATGTTAGTCACACTTCTGAGTACTGTCATGCTTCGCTATCAATGACTACATGGTGTAGACGTTGGCCTTCGTGTCTTTGGCTGTACTATTGTCACTTTTGGTCAAGTTTCTATTGTTATGACTGCTAGGAAAAACTTGAATCCTTAAATTTGGCCATTTATTCTGTGGCTTGTATCTTGGTCTGTGCAAGGTTTGGAACACATTTATCTTTGGTTGATGCATGTTGGATCAAAGAGCATTGGTGTTTAGGACCTAGCTTTTGGTGGAAGAAATCATTTTTGTGTATTGATTAAAGGAATTGTGGTTTGTTGCAATTATCTTTAACATTTTATGTAGTTTACATTATTTTGGATTCCACTTTCTAGTTGCTCCAAGAAGCATCGATATTTCTCTCATACTTGAGACTGTTTGGTTAGATTACCTAATCAAAGAGCATTGGTGTTTAGGAGCTAGCTTTTGGTGGAAGAAATCATTTTTGTGTATTGATTAAGGGGATTGTGGTTTGTTGCAATTATCTTTAATATATTTCGTAGTTTACATTATTTTGGAGTCCGCTTTCTAGTTGCTCCAAGAAACATTGAGATTAAACATTGAGATTTCTCTCATACTTGAGACTGTTTGGTTGGATTACCTGATAAAAATGATTTTAACTTGGTAAAGTCTCGAGTTTTGGGATCTTCCTGGAATAAAAAAGCTTTGTTGCTGGTTGTTACTTGTTTTGTTTGTATTAATTCTTTGTAATCCATGTCATATTTGAATGGGATGGCTTCTGTGGGCCATTGCGTGCTGGTTGAACAATTCCTATAGATGGGTGAGTTGAGGGAATTCTGCGTAGTAATTTGGATCTTTCCTAAAGGACAAGGACAGATTAATTCTGGATGTCTCATCATATTTCTTTTTAACAGGAAACACAACAGTCACTAGCAGTGGGCTTTCACTACTGAGGAACCAAATTTTTTATGTGTTCTTGACAGTATTCTGATATTGCCTTTCAGCATTTTCATTAGTTGGTTTTTAGGAGCATAATTGTGCCGTTGCTTTAAAACATTAGTGTCTCTTTTCTAATATTTATGTTATTTATTTTCTGCTGACACATACTATAGTCTTATTCTGCTAACAAAATTTATTCTGTTTGTTATCTAGGGACTGGTATAATCTTGAAAAGTCTAAGAGAGTGAAGGCGTTTCGTTGTGGAGAATATGATGAATGCATTGAAAAAGCAAAGGCTTCGGCTGCAAATTCTGGTAAGAAAGCTGTGAAATATGCTCGGAGGGAAGATGCAATCCTTCACGCTCTTGAGCTTGAAAGTGCTCGCCTAGGCAAGGATCATCCAGACTACTGGTCTAGACCTGATAACTCTGGTGGGGATCAAGGGATTTTGGCCAAAGAATCTCCTGTTGTATCTCGTTCTAGCAAAGAAAACGAGGATGTGACTAGTGAGACTAGTGATTCTGAAGACAAATCAGATTCAGCACCCGAATTATCACAATCTGGAATATCTTTTGAAGAGCCTAATCATGTTAATGGTTCTAAAGTGCTACCTGTGCAAGGAAAGAGGAGAAGAACACCAAATGACTCGGAGGATGATGGAATGGAGGGAACTAAACGTATGAGAGGACTTGAGGACCTGGGCATGGGGGTGGGCCCTAAAAGAAAAGTGCAGATTGGGGGGGTATCTCAGTCAATTCACCCTGAAAGTGCTTCATTATCTGATTCACACCATGGCAACATGACTAATGGAGGCCCTGTGAATGGTAACAAAGTTTATTCTTTGTCACTGAAAAGAAAGAGAACTCAAATGGCAAATGTTCATGAATCCTTAAAGAGGAAAAATCGCCGCCGACAATTGACAAAGGTTTTAGAAAGTACGGCTATGGTGTCTGTCCCAGTTGTTTGTGACCAACTTACCAGCTCAAATGGCTCACCTCTTCGGGGGTTATCTGACAGCAAGGTTTCTGTTGCAGAGTCTAATGAATCAAGGAAAAGTTTATCTGTTGTAATTAACAACTCAGAAAGCACCATTGTTTCATGTGAGAATGGTGTCTCCTTAAATGCTTCTGAACCTACTTGTGATGCTTCCCATGCTAATCACAAGACAAAGGAGACTGAAATTTCCAGCATACCTGGTTTACCAGGGAAAAACAGGTTATTCGACGTGCCATTTGTTGGGGAGGATAAGCACTCTGCAGGTATGCTTGATTAACACATTTGTGAACTTTAATATGTAAGTAGGTAGCTTAACTTGATCTGTTTCATTTTGTCTGTCTGCGAGTTGCAAGTGTTGAGTGTAGCTATGATGTGATAATTGAAAATGAAGTAGTAGTTGGCTTGGCATCAAGCTGCAATCATTCTTATATTGTAATTGTGTGGTGAAGGTAGTTGGCAAATGACAAGCATGATCAGTTGATGTAAGAGAAATATTGTTGACATGTGACTATCGGAAAATATTGTTTGTCAGAAGAACCTATAAGAATGCATTCTCACAGTTTTTCCAACACCTGCTGATAATTAATGACACAATTGTTGAAGCTCTGATATTGGAAGCCATTGTGCTGGCCGACTCTTTGTTTGTTTCTTTTTTCTTCTTCTGTGTGCTGTCCTCTCCTAAATTTATACTCTGAACTACACCAATTTTTCAAACATAGGTGCGTTGCACACTCCCACAGAAAATAAACACTTGTACATGTAACTGTTAGTGGAAGTATGTGAGCTGATTACAACTTCAAATTTCAAGGATTTAACTGTTGTAATTGTAACTATGCACAACATTTGAGACTGATTTCCGTTTTGATTCCTCTCATATCTTGTACCAGTGTTGGGAATAGATCATGTTTATGCTTAGGGATCAAGTTACCCTGCAATCCATTTGACTGTCAGTAGCTATGACTTTAGTCTAGTATTCTGTTTGTTGTAGGCTGATTTTAGTTCAATTACCCAACATGCGAGAGTCACTTTATAACCCCCCTTCCCAGAAAAAGTAAAAAATTTACTAATGTGGAAATTTTCTATTTTTATTAACATATTATTTGATTCTGCCAGGTTTTTCTCCTGTACTTGCACCTTGTTTGTCTGGGAGGCCTCAAGTTGGTGCGTTGGGAAGGCAGTCTAGCCAATGCAGTCAAGATGAAACTGTAACTTTAAAAAATGAGGGGCATAACGAATCTGGTTGTACCAGTTCCGCTGCTGTCCATATTGATAATATTAGCCAGAGGATGGAGAAAGGTACATCAAAGTGGCAGTCAAAAGGAAAGAGGAATTCAAGACATACGAGTAAGAATAGAAAACAGGCCTCAAGGAAATATATGGATGAACAACCAAACACTTATGTGGCAGGTTTACGTTGCCTGGATGGATTCTCCCAGGGTTCCGATCAGAGAGTTGATTGCAATGGCATTTGTGGTTCCAAGTTGAAATCTGAACCTGAAGAGCTGCACTGGAGCAAGTCTATTTCTCGTAGGGAGCCTCATCAGAGAACTACGGAGGTGAAATTATTGCCTGATGGTTCCTTGAGCCCCAAAAGATCACTTCCCTTTCGGCAGACCCGGTACACAGTTCACTCAAGATATCAAATGTCCGATTTTCCCATCAGAAACTTTTGTGTTGATTCCACATTGTATGACGTCGAGCTTGAGGTGAAAGCCAGCTACCGGCCACAGCATGTTCCACTGGTTTCCCTCATGAGTAAATTGAACGGTAAAGCTATTGTAGGTCATCCTCTGACTGTGGAGGTGGTAGATGATGGTTATTGTGATGGTATTGAATTCAACGCAAGTCGCATCTCTGTTGTGGATTCTACTGCTGAAATGGGTTATATAGTTGAGCAACCTTCAGAAGCTAGAAGAATTTCTACCAAGCATAGTAAATTGTCAACGCGCTTCTCGCCAAATAATTCTCCGAAATCAAGAAAATCTGGTCTTTTGTCTAAAAAGATCCGAAAACTCTCTTCACTGACTGGCCAAGTGGAGAGGAAATCGGTGTTAGAGAAGCCTAAAGGTCCTGTTATTGCTTGTATCCCTCTAAAATTAGTATTCAGTAGGATAAATGAAGCAGTGAATGGTTTGGCAAGACCAGCAAATCGTGTTTTAGCATCAAACAACTTGTGATTGGTTGGTATACTGGGCATTTTGATCTGGATTTGACTGCATATTTAGCAGGAGCTAGAATCCCCTTGTACAATTTCATGACAGACAAAAAGGATGTTGTAGGTGTAAGAAGGATGAAAAGCTGCTTTGGCTTCTGTATATAAATGTAACATTAGTTGAGGTGTAAAGCACTTTATGACCTGATATTAGCTTCTTTTCAGAATTCAAGAATTAAGGTTGACTGAATCAAGAGGGCTAATAACTTTGTGATTTTTCTTTTGTATTTCTTTGGTTTGGAACATTGGGGAGTAATCTACTCCAAGCCATTTTCTCTTTGGTCGATTTTTCTCAATGCAGGATGCTTGTGTTACATTTCAAAACTGAAACAATGTAGTTAGCATACCATTGAATGTTTGAAATTCCTTCTCTTATTTTGCAATTCGAAGGTGAAGTTAAATGGCGTTTTCTGGAATTGAAAATTAAAATATCAGTACTGTTATTGATTAATCTATTGTAGGCAATTCTGCTAATGTTTCCTATGCTCTGTAAATCAGGTAAATGAAGAAGGGTGTTCTAGTCACTCTAAAAATTAAGGGGACAGAACCGTGATAAAGGAAAATCAGCCTACCCTTCTAGTAAAATCATTCTTAAATCAAAACTGTAAAACACCAACGATTTTATAATATTTTATATTAAAATAATTTATAATTTAATTTTTAACGAAATCCCTCCTGATCCAGATCCAGGTTGTTGTATTTTTTATTTATTTATTTTTTGTACAAACGTAGGAAAAAGGTTTGACGCAGTTGAGTGACTGTTGTGTTGATCAGAATTTCCTCCGAACTTGATGATAGAATGATTCGTCAAGACTTGACAACTTGACTGTTGTGTTGATCAGAATTTCCTCCGAACTTGATGATAGAATGATTCGTCAAGACTTGACAACTTGACTTGACTGTAAGTAAATAAAAAGGTGATGGTGGTGGTGGTGAAGTTTCCTCTTAGATGGGAATCCTAAAGCCATAGCTAAGATCCCGCTGTTCTGTCAACTAGCCCAACTATGTGCTACGAGTCTACTTTTCATTGTTCAAGACAAAATAAAGTAGTCATCTCATCTGCGTCTTGTAAAACATGGTAGAGGTCTAATTTTATGGAAACAAACAAATTAAATTAAGATTCAAAACTGATTTATGGAAACAAAAAAAAATGAAATTAAAATTCAATGTAAATTATTTTATATTTAATATAATAATTAGAGTAATTTCATTTGATTATAAATAGAAGTGGATATTTGCAATTTGAATAGTTTGAGTTTAAATTTTAAATCAATTAAAAGCAGTTTGTATTTGAAAAAATTCGATCCACCTGGATAATATATCACAATCGATTCAATTTAAATTATTTTATTTATAATTATAAAATTTAATGATTTATATTTATTATTTTATTATTTTATATTTGTGTTAATTGAATGTTTATACAGAAAAATAAGAGAAAACAAAGCCTCCGTAGATACAATCAAAGAAGTTTCAGACTTTTATATTCCTTTTAATGTTCAATAATCTCATAGGTTTAATTTATTATTAAGAAATTAATAACAAATATTTAACAACCTATTAAGAAATTAATAACAAATATTTAACTATGGATAGTATAACTATTTTGGTTAATTAATCTTGTTTATATTACAAAAACATTTCAGGATTAAACGTCTGACCAAAATCGCTTATTTCTAACCTGATCTCACCACTTTTAATATCGAACATGACCAAAATCGCTTATTTCTGACCCGATCTCACCATTTTTAGTACTCGAACATACATATATTTTTTTAAGCTATCGAATAACCAAACGTAAAAATCCCATGTCAAGAGAACCATAAATAAGATAACAAAATAAAAAAAATAAAAAAAAAACAACTAGAAAAACACCATATCTGATCAATCCAACAACAATCAACAGCGATATAAATCCTTAATTTTTTAAAAATATAATACTTCAAACTCCTGAATATGATGATTAGACTGTTCATTCAAATATAATAAATAATTGTTTATTACTTTTTATCCGAAATTTTTTAGATACTCTTTAACTTTCACCAATATCTCATCTACTAACACTTAGAATTAAAATTTAAAGGTTTTAAAAATCTTAGGATATGCAAATGTTGTTTTATTTTTCATCTTTGTGAATGAATAAATAAACAAATTTATAATGAGTATTAATATATAATTAAAATTAACACACAATGCATATGATATATATATGTTCTTACTAATAATATTATACTAAATAATTTCATGAAATAGAGATGATGCTCCGCATAATAATAATAATATTATCATGACTTACATTATACTTAAAATAACACCTTGAATTAACATAAAATATATCAATCAACAATAATATAAAGTTACATCTCTACTTGGGAAATGATAATACCCTTATAATTAGATAATTGGCTTTGGTGTTTTAAAAATATTATATAAAAAGAATTTTACATTAAATAAATATGGGATTAACTTCTTAATATTTGGTTTAACTTATTTAACAAGATTAAAGAATTTATTATTCTAAATATTGACAATTCGATTTAATTAAATTATGACATGTGTCGCTTTTTATCATTTTAATTATTTTTATGATTATTATTATGCTACTACAAAATACATTTAAGATCATCATTTCATGATATTGACACAACTACAACTTACACAAATATATAAAAATAATTTCTTGGAAGTTAGAATGTGGAATTGGACCATTTCCAATGACTTAGTGAGCAAGAACTTGCTTCTTCTGTGTCAAGAAACTTCTTAAACCAAAGATTCCTATACAATACTTATAATGCTAAATAACATCGCAACACCGACCCTCTTGAAATGGTATGCCTTCTGTTTTGAAATGCTGGTTTTGAAAATAATTTTCAACTTTCATTTGTGGGATTGTTATTAAAAACTCTCAAAATTATACTCAATTTCATCTCCATGCAGCTTCAAAAGCAAGAGGTGGCTACTGGCTATTGCCTACCATTGTTATTTCAATTTTGTTTTTCAAAGTAAAACAAGAGATCATTTTGTTTTATTCGTGCATACCAATTCATAACAAAAGGGTGGTTTTGTAGACCAAATCATAGAACTACTGTACTTCTGTAAAGAATCTGAAGAGAATAAAATTCAAAGAAAAGTCAAGGATATAGAATATCCTTCACAATACGTATTAGAAATAGGAAATATTATTAAGTTACTTGGCCAACTTCACTTATCTAATTATCTTATATATTTCCTATACACCAACCAAAGGTCCAAAACTTGTATTGTAGCCGCTGAAAGAAACAAAACTGTTGAGCAAGCCGACGCCATGTCTGTAAAGAAAATTCTTTCTTTGCAGAAAAGCAGTAGCTGCAACGGGGAAGCTGTGAAGAGCGGTGACGTTAGTTCATCGAAACGGCATCGTTATGATAGCTGTTTCTCCTTCAGGGAGATATCAATGGAGCCTGCTGCAGATTCTTCTTCTTTAAAAGCTATGGATTCAAATGAGTTGAAGATGAAGATCCTGAAATGGACTAAAGCTGTTGTTGCATATGCTTGGCAAGTCAGTGGCCGATTTGGAAGCTCTGGGAGTAGTTCTGATGGAGTTTAAGAATGAAAAGCTCTACAAAGAAGCCTGCTGGAAATGATTATAATCATCGAGATTTCTGGACTGTTTCTCGACGGTGTTTGTGGTGGGTTTGGTTTGAAGATGTGAGAATTTGGGAATCTGGGATGGAAGATGAAGTGAAATAATGGGCTGCATGCAATGAATTGAACTGCTTGTGAGGGAAGAATTGTCTTGTTTAGGAAGGAGATGGAGGGTTATCGGTAAATTGTGTTACAATTTATTGATTGATTTTTGCTTTTAATATTCTTATTGCAGTTTCTGTACAGATTGTGTTTTTTCTATCAATAATAAATGGATGATATCGATTACTGTGAATGGTAGATGACACGTTTAAAGGGCGTTTCCATTTTTCCAAAATTTACAAAGCTGTAACGTAACTGCAATTTTTTAATTATTCTCAGAAGGATGTTGAAGGAAGTTTCATTTGCAAGTAAAATTGCAGCAATAACCACTCTAAATATACCAAAAGAAACACCAGCCAGATTTTCAATTAAGTTTCCCTATTGGTATACCAGTAACCAATCAAATTTCATCATTCTGCTCTGAAGAACAAATGCAGCATCTCACATTCCGGTTCTTGTTCAAGTATCTGCTAGAGATTGGATATGGAAATTGATCAAACCGGTAAAAGTTAATTTCCTCATTCATTCTTCTTCAGCGTGTTGGATTTCTCTCCGCCAGAAATGGTTCTCAACACCCGTTTGAAGCACACGTTTTGTGCCCTGTGTAGCATTCTTCACCCGGTTTGCTCTTACCCAAGCAAGTTCCTGTTGGAAAAAAAAAGCATCTCAGCTTTTGAATATAATGCTTAATGGTGAGAAAAACGAGTTGGGTAAATTTCATACGGGGGACAGATTAAGAAGTCACCTCAGGGACAAAGTGAGAAAATCCAAATTTAATTAGCAGGAGGATGTGTTCCATGATGAGAATGGCAGCGAGTCCAGGTTCTATTTTCCACTTCCCCTCCTGATCATAGAACCAAACTAGAAGTGCGGATCACTATTAGAAACTGCAATATAGAGACACTTATCCATATAAGGAAAACAGTAATGAAGGCTGAGTTTTGAGGATAAACTCAGACATCAAATGTCCGTCGGTATACGAAGCATTTTAGGAAGGCCTTAGTACTTGGAATATGTTTAGCCAAGCACCATTGGAGACAGCAGCACGAGAAACATGCCTTTTCAACATAGAAAGCAACTTCGATGCATCTATTCTAATTTCCATGACATTGCTCTGCATGCCAAACCTCTACTTTAGTTTACTTTAAAAAGATTCAATCAACATTAAATAGCATACATAAATCAGGTGAGAATACCAAAAAAGCAATTTATACCACTGCTGCAAAGGCAAAATGCAAGTGGAAAGGCACAAGCAAACATCATTATCATTCCAAACTGCAATGCCAACTCCAGAAAATCTGTAGTTATCCAGCGGAGATACAAATCATTTATGAGTTAAGCTGTGCTTCCGAACCATGAAAATAAAATTTTGAGTGCTATAAAATTTAGTTTAGTGATATAAGAGAATCATATGTTTTTAGCTTTCAGTGGTTTAATAATGCACTGTTTTATTATTCAAAGTAGCAAGAATCAAACATGTTACCGTCAAACAGCCCATCCTCTAGCTCTTCACCAATGCTTGCAGAATAAGGGGGTTTGAGATATTCTTTCTCCACTCTGGAAACGAAATGGATATTCTTGCTTGATGATCCATTATCTTGTTTCTTCTTGTTTCTTGATATAAAAGAGATGTTAAGCAAATTATCTGCAAATGCAAATGGAGGGAATAGATACCACACATGGAAAAGGTGATGATTGATAGAAAAAGCTTACCTAATAGTCCTATATTTTTTATAACAGTATTGGAGTTTACCCATCAAATTTTCCAACGCCTGCATAACAGTTTCCAATTCTATGAGCCTTAATATATTGAGCTGTACAAAATTAACAGAGTAAAGAAATTCTTTCATATATTTCATACCTCTGATACTATAAGATGCTGAATCAAGACTTGGCGAAGAGTCAAAAAATTGCGACGTAAAAGGGCATGATGGAAAATTCCTATATCTGACTGCATAAAGTATAGAGCAAAGACCTGCAATATAAAGTGAGCCACTGAAGTGATGTATATATCCACAAAATTGAACATCACTGCATGCAATGTACAAATTACTGCCCATTACTTTAGACACCAAGCTGTCGGCCCTATGTTCTGTATTGTCATTGTTTCCATGTTTGATGAGCTTGACAGATATTTTTCCACCAATCTGTGTAAAATACTGAATAACAAAAAGGCAAATGGCTGTCAACCCAAACCTGGAAACCAGAAAAAAAGAAGTGTCATGTTATCAACTAATTTTCCCAGATAGAAATAAATGAAACAATTGCTACGCAGATAGATGCTAATTGCTAAGCAATAGCCAGTTGCCAGCATCTAATGTGACAATCAAGTTTGAATAATACTCAATTACAACACAAGGCATAAATTTCAGTGTCTGCATGAAAGAGAAATTAACAATAGAGAAGATGTAAATTATTCCCCTGTAACTCATGATTATTGTGACAGGTGTAGCTCAAAATAAAAGATAGATGAAATCTCAATAATCAGCTAATATGCTACTAAGTCAACATATAATAATGTGAAAAATGCAGTAAATTGGTGTTCAACAGAAAGAAAAATCACCATACCTTTCTATTTTGCAATTCATGAAAATTAAGAAAAAATTATTATACAATACCAAAATTGGAATCATACTTTATAATGTCTGATGCAATGACCTCATGAAGATGAGTATGAGCTAACTCAAATGGCAACTGCAGGCAGATGATACTCAAGATAATGATGGCATCATTCTTAAAACGCATGAAATATCCAAGCCATTCATGTCTTTGATATAATTCCTTCTCTTTTTGTTTTATCAATTCCCAAATTTGTTATGACTTCCATAGGAGACTGTACAGAACTTCACTCCATGTCCCTTTGGCCAGTACCAATTGTATAATTTATCTGCCATCTACACAGCCAAGTTTAAGAAGGTGGAAGGAGTAAAAAGAATTAACGGAAGAAATTAAAAAACCCAAAATGAAATGCCTATTTTGGTGTATACATAACAATTATGCAACTATTTTCACAATAAATATACCTGGCTAAAACGGCATAGTTTTAGGTTTCCAGAACTGGAAAAACACCACTGCCCATAAAATTATGCTTACAAAGAAGATGGGTAGCACTAGCAACTGCAATGACCTGAAGATAACATGCTAAACATATGTGAAAAGTTTTAAGAGTGTCATTGCCCCGGATGCACCAAACAAAAAGGTAACAACCTATAAAAAGGTTCAGAGAGATAGAAAACCTTACCCCAAATCAACCAATTGCATAATAAGCCCAAATGCAGCTGGAAAAAAAAGCCAACAGGTATACTTTCCGATAAAAGCAAAATAGATAGCCACCTAAAAAGCATAAACTTTTTAAATAAGAACCATCAGAAATAATGTGAAAAAGCAAACAAGCACCTGTATCATTGTTCACCTTTTTACCAAAATATGAATAAATCTCATCAATTGGCTGGTCAGTTGGGTCCCTCCAATTCAATGTCCAACTTCTCAGGAGCTTATTCCTCTTCATTTCATCTATAAATCACAGTTTATCTTGCTTCCAGAGTTCGGTTGATACCAAGATGGCAAGTAGTATAGAAATAAATCTAAATTTCCCTACCGTGTAAAGGAAAAACTAGTTTAAAAATGCCCTCAGATTCCAACCTCTGCAGTAAAAATGGGACAACTTTCCACAAACTCTTTGCCATCTATTTCAAAAATATATCCGAATCACTCTTGTTTACCTGTGAATTTAGAATATTTAGATTCTGAAGAACATATTTACTATATACACATACACAAGGAAATTAACACCAATGTCCTTTTATAAAAATACATATTGAGATCGAGGGATAAACGGCAGCAGCACTTGAACTGAATAAGTGAGTTAAAAATACATAGAAGATGGTTCAATTTAAATTAATGTTTAAATGGAACAAAGTTGTCGTCCAGAGAGAACATTCAAACGGCAGATTCTGCTACTGCTCTCTTCTCATTTGTTTTAGCTCTTTTTATCTGGCCAACTAGCAAGGACAACTTAAAAATGTAAAATTTATGAGACACACATTGATTAAAATACTGTAAAAATATACTCAATTAAACTTGACCATCTAAGAAACATAAACCATATTCATTTATATGAATAAATTAAAGCATGTACAATGACTCACGATTCCATAAATTAAGTGATTGTAGCATTCAAAACGCTTGCACCAACTAAATAATGAACCATCGGGCTGTTTCAAGAAAGCATCCACCTCTTCCCATTCAAATTGTAGATCCATTCCTGGAATTAAAAGCAGCCAATAAATTATAAATATCTCTCAATTAGGTGCCTTTTCTTGTAAAAATAATGGAATGCTGGCACTTCTCATAAAGAAAAATAAGATCATGAAAATGGAAAGGAAAGAAGGTAAACAAATCCATTGAATTCAGCAGCTAAGTAGTAAATACCTATATGAGTAGGTTTCTTCATTTGCATCTCTGCAGCCGCCTTCCCCCTCCAGAAGTGCTGCAACCTGAAACGAAGAACAGCTTAAAATTCCATCTACTTGAGATTGGTAAAAGGAGTAAACAGAGAACTTAGAATACAACTTTAATTTCTGAAGTGAAGAGCAGCAGTATCTGGAGGGTAAAATCATTAAGACATGACAATGGTAAGCCTTAAATCACATCCAGTCCAAAGTAATCATAGAATATTCTTCCCGCACAAATATACACTTGCCATAAAAACACTTCCTGACGAGAAGAAGCAACCACTTTATTTTGCTGAAAGGAACATAACATTTGATAACACTACAAATCAGTAAGTGCAAGCAACCTTAAAAGTGATTACATTGATGTTAATGGGCAAAATATTATATAGTTGAAAACAACGTCCTTATTAAAATGAGGGGTGGCGAGGGGATGGGGTCCAAACAGAATTCAGAGAATGTTAAAGGGAAACAAACCTTGATGAACTCATCTGAAACTCCAGAAACTATATTAGCTATCAATCCAGCATTCCTGAACTCAGCTACAAGAATGTCAACACAGTCACAACTCTCCTTTTCTCCTATCGCATTGATTTTTGGTACCGCAACTGCTATCTCATACACAACCCTGTTCCTCCCCACGCCCGTTCATTT
>JAVXUL010116131.1:0-17454 GCA_035590515.1 Trichilia minutiflora
ATGGAAGGAGGAAGAGGATGGGTGCAAAATGAAGAGGATTCATGCTTTTGAATCTTTTCTTCATCAAAGTTTGAAAGTTTGCTAAGTGAACAACAAAAGCCCCAAGGTATTCATCTTCAATTTCCCTTATTTTTCATGTATGTAGCCTAGGGTTTTTAGCTTCAAAACTTACATTTCAAGCATGATTTAGGACATAGAACCTTCAAAGATTCCATAAATAAAAAGAAAGATGCTTAATTTGCTAAATTTTTGAAAATTTTGAAGAAGCTACACCTTATATCCCATTTGTTAATGTCCTTGAGCAAATGCTAAATTATATAAAGTTCATGAAAGATATGCTATTAAAGAAAAGAAAGCTTGGGAAATTTGATATATTGAATTTAATGAAAGGGTGTAGTGCTATTCTATAGTGAAAGTTGCCATAGAAATTAAAAGATTCAGGAAGTTTTACCATCTTATGTACTATTTGTAACATATGTTTCAAGAAAGCACTTTGTGATTAAGGCGTTAGTGTAAATTTTATGCCGTTATCAGTGTTTAAAAAGTTAAGACTAGGCAAATTCAAACCAACGATCGTTATATTGTAATTGATAAATAGATCACTCACCTATCCTTAAAAAATAATTAAACACATGCTCATCAAAGTTGAGAAGTTCATTCTTTCAACAAACTTTCTCATGCTTGACATAAAAGAAGATCGTGATATACCTCTTATTCTTAGCCAACCATTTTTAGTTGCTGGAGGAGCATTGATTGATATACAAATTGCCAAACTCACCTTGCAAGTTATCTGACAAGAGTTGATGTAAAACCCACCATTTAAATTCAATTACTTTGATAATTTACTTAGCGGTGTAGTTGTGTATATACGAAAGCATAGTGGTAAGTTTTATTCAAGTGATGGGAGATTATATATATAACAATTTGAAGTAAGGTAGATTTGTCTTGTGATGAGAATTAATTATATAAATTAATTATGTTAATGGGCCAAAGTGATGGGCCAAAAGTAAGTAAAGGAGAAAGTTATAAATTTCATCTATCATTCTCATTTCTTCTCGTAGAAGGCATTTCTTTCTCAGAAAAAAAAAACAGAAGTAAACTTCCATCCAAGAGATATGTGAGAAATCAAGGGCATTAACTGAGGTAATTAATATATGATGTAAATTCTTGTTGTAAACATGTGGGTTTTCATAGTTGGAATGTATGTCTAAGATTTACTTTGGATAATTTGGTTGTATTTGTATATTGGGTGTTTTGAGAGAAATTAGGGGAAACTAGGGATTTATTTTGAGGAATTGAAATGGGATTGATTGAAGCATTTGGGGTGCTTAAATTTATGTCAATTCGGTTGTTTTAGGGTTTGAGTTTGGAAGGAGGTAAGTCAGGGCTTGTAATAGAAGTGTAGAATTGACAGAGTTTATAGGTCTGATTTCGGGCTCCAAAACTTTCATCTCAAACATCAATTTCTAACATGTTTGATATCAAAATAAACCCCTGGATGTCTATTTTAATTTGATTCAAACGTCACTAGATTTTGTTAAGTATTATAAAAGTTATGCCAATTTTTGTAATGGTGTGCAGACTGAGACTTGACTGTACGATGTTTAACTTTATGGAATTTTCTATACTGATATATTCTGAATTTGAAAATATGTTTTTCATAAAAGTTGTATCTTTATGTCTCCTCTTTAAAATGGTATGTAGAACATCCAAAACTGAGGTCGGGTTAAAAAGTTATGCTAGAAATAAGGTATGATGCTCAATAAGTATGAATCTGATTAATGTATCATCCTAGTCTAAACATTCTAAATATTTAAAGACACCTTATTAATCATATTAGATACTAAATTGAGTCAAATGGTAATGTATCAAGGGTGTATCAAGGGTAAATAGAGTTACAAGGCTAGAACGGGAACCATAAACAAAAGTCATGTATGTATATGAATAAATTCATTGTAAATGCATGATATTGACATATGTATATGCTTGATTCCTATGTATGGATACTGAAATTGGTGATAGAGATACGACACATCACAAGAAGTGACCCTCCCACACAGTGAGTAGAGAAAAACCTGATTTTTGTTTTAAATCTTGTCAAATGAATGTTTATAAAATACAGGTGACGTGATGTAAATGATTTTATTGTGAGCATATAATGCTTTGATTTTCAAATGAATTACTTGTTGTTAATGAGAATGAAATGTTGTGAAGAAATGTTATCAAATGTATGTATGAAAAGAGTTGAGAATGTATTGTGGGAATTTGAGTTGAGATTGTATTGTGGGAATTTATTGGAAGTTAAAATGTTGTGTTGATGTTGCATATGTGTAATTAGAGTGGTGTAAGTGCCCCCAATAGGCGCATCTGTGTACAGATATTTGAAACTAATCAGGCCTCTAGTTTATGCTTAGGCAAAGGAGGTAATACATAGTATTTTTCCCAGCTCATGCTAGGGTAACGAGGATAAATCCTATCTACATCTCCAGTTCATGTTAGGGCAATAGAGATGAGTTGGGCAAGGAAGTGTAATAACACCTACCCAAGCCAACACCAATTAGTGGGCATGATATCTTTTCTTTGTATATGAATTAAAAGTCCTCATTGGTGGGTCTCAGGGTGCCCCTAGAGGGCATCTTAAGGAATAGTTTTTGGCAAAGCCCAAAAGTTATTGAGATGGAGTAATTTATTATACCATGTGAAATTTTGTTAAAATTTCTTATTGATAGTGCTAATTCCTCATAATATGAATTATTATGTTTTATGTGTGCTTTACTTGATTTTATCTCACTATTAGTACAATTAATACTATCTTACATCTTTATATCTACTCACTGAGTGTTTTTTTTTTACTCACGCTCTTGAATTTCCTTTTTCATCCTATTACCAATGGCCATCTTTATAATTTGTGACAGAATTCTATCACAAGTATTCTATCACCAAAGGTCATTTTTGTAATAGTGAAAGTTGTAATAATTTCTTTCTTTTTTTATAATGTATTAATGAATTTCCTTCTTCTTTATATTATTATATTATAATTTATTAATTTATTTTCTTTCATACCTATTATGAATTTCTTTCAATTTTTAAATGATGTCTATGATTACTTATAATTTTAAGTAAATTAATATGAAAATCTATAAACAATCATGCTCATATGGAATATTTACAAATAATTTAATTTATTTTTATTTAAAACAAATAATTCAATTTTTATTCTTTGTATTTTTATTTAAATTTAGGTCAGTTAGATAAATTTATGGTTATTATTGTTTAAATTTTTTTGAAACTAATATTTATTTTGTGAGCCCCATACTTAGATCTCAAAGGTATAATGGTAAGTTTGTACTTTTACTGTTCATGCATTCACATCCATCCCGTACACCGTGTGCATGTGAACGTGATTCTGTATCTTAATTCAAGGATTTGATTGGTTAATATAGAGTTTTACGGGCGTAAACGCAGGGACCTCAACATAATTAAATTTGAGGAGGATTCAAGTGAGATATTTAATTTTGACGGGTTCAATCGACTGAATAGGATGATTCATTTGATCGAAGTTTTGAGGACTCCCTGAAAAATTTATGGCATTTATTCATTTGAATGAATAGGGGAATTCATTCGATCGAATGAGGCTTCGTTCAATCAAAAAATTGATTCATTCAGTCAAAGCATTGATTTGTTCAATCGAAGCATGGATTCGTTCGATCAGTAAAATGGAAGCTCTCTGATTTCTGTAGACGTCGAAGGATTCATTCAAACGAACTCTAATTCGTTCAATTGAAGAGAGTGATTCATTCGAACGAACTCTATTTCGTTCGATCAAATCGACGAAGAATGATGATTTTACCCTCTTCTAGAAGCTTCTTCTTAAGAACACTTAGGGGAAAATTGGTAATTGTGCCCCTAAATTTATAAAAAGGGGCTTAACCTTAGTTTTTGGCACGTTCTCTTCTTTTCTTCTCTTTCCCCTTTGTTCTCACATTCTCTCTCTCTTACTAGCACTTTGCCACATTTTATCGGATTTTTGATTTCTCTTCGCCTACGAGCTATATTCTTCGCGTCTAACGCTCTGGGAGCATCAATTTGGTGATAGAGGCTCAGAATCGCAAAAGAGCATCTAGGGTTTCGAGGAAGAAATTTGGGATTTTCTGACTTCCAAGCAAAATCAAAGAAAATCGATCATACCTCGTTTCTAACATATCTGTATATTTATTTTCACATCTTAGCAACTTTGATTCGTATGTACCTTCATATGGATTTTCATAGATTTATCGCATGTAGTTTAGTTTTTAAGCGTTCTTTGAGTTGTAATGAAGTTAAAAAAGTCATAGAAAGCTAGAAATACAATTTTGGAGAATTTAGGTGAATGTGAACAGTAGTTAGAGTTACTGTTCCGACGAGCTCATGGGGTTTACTTGTCTAAATTGTAAAATCAAGCTGAATTACGCTGGTTGAGCAACAATGTGGGTTTGTGGTAATTTTGTATTGGTAATTAAACGAGTAACAAGAGTTTAGGTCAATTTTGTATATTGTCCGAATTTAGAAGAACTCGAGGTTATCATACTTTTCACGCATTCACGTTTTAGTCACATCTGAGAATGTATATTGATATGTTTGGAATAATTGTGTTTAGGCGACGACATACAATCAAGGTATCTGCATGACCCGTTGAGAAACGAGAGAAACTAGAGAGTGTATACCCTCCCTAAGCAGTGAGTGGACTTATTTTATTTTTGTTATTTTATTTAAAAATCCAATTTTCATAAATATAATGATCTGGAAATATGTTATGAGTGATTTTTGCCTATTAGTCTTATTTATGGGAAAATGCGTATTTGTACGTTTAATATGATTTTTTTAAAAATGGATTTGATATTACTTAATGCATATGTTTTTATACGATGATATGGCCGTGTGGATTAGGTTTATGTTTTCTATGTAATGATACAGTCATTGGGCCATATTTTATAATTTATACATATGGTGATGACGGTCATGAGGGACAAGTTTATACATTGGTGATGACGACCGTGTAAGCCGGGCTTGTTTACTGTAGCTACAGGGAAGTAGCCTAGAGTTGGCCTGATTGAGAGGTCGCCTAGGTAAGTGGAGACTACACAGGTGGGGTGTACGGTTGTTTATTGTGCTATTTTGACCACCTGTGAATCTCGTCGAATTAGTTACGGATGTCACCTCGTGGCTAATCCGAGGCGAACGTCAGTAGTGGGCTTATTTTATAAAATTTAATCATACATGTTTTATTCTTAGCATTTAAAAAGATCTATTTTTATAAATAGCATAATTTTATTACATAAAACCCACTGACGATCTCGAAATGCCAGGGCCAGGGTTATCTCCGAGAAAGGCAGCCAGCCCACTGATTTTCGATATAAGATTTATGGTTTCAAACTAAAAGAAGTATTTATCATTTTCTTACATATACTTTTCTACTTATAATTATATTTTATTTATTTGTGGTTATGTTGTTTTAGTTCACTCATAGAGTATACTCTAGTATACTTATTCCCTCTCACCTTTTAGTTTCAAGTTCGCTTAATTGGCTGCTAGCGATGGTGGTGATCCTTCTGGTTGAAAGCCACAGGTATATCCTGGAACCGACTCACTTAGGAAAGTCTAGACCATTGGAATAGTTTTCGGGTTTAACATTTATATTTTTATTTATGTAATGAAAACCAAGGTATCAATACTTGGATACTGATTTGAAATGTCTTTAAAATTCAGTATTTTTATATTTTGATGAGTAGTTTATCGAAAAAGATTTGACATGTTATTATTGAAGTATTTGTGATTCTTGATATATATTTTGGAGATTGGGTGTTTTGGAAGAAATGATTTTAGAAGTGCTTTAACTTTTGTTTTAGAAATGTATTGTATTTATTTATGATTTCAGCCTTACAGGTTCTTAGTAAGCGTTCTGGACCTAAGGAATGCTTATTAGGAATCTGTGGTGTCTATCACAGGTGGGCCCCACGGGTCGGGGTGTGACAATGTATATGTTAAGAGACCTAAATAAATCTCCTTATAAAATATTAGGTTTAACCTTCCGATATAGTCACTAGGTTATTGGCATTACTGCATAGGATAACTTAATAACTGTCAGGTGAGGGTCCTCACAGTGTGTCATAGTCTAGTTGACTTATTTTTTAGTAGAATGCGTTAGGTTTCTAATATCTGTCAGGTGAGGGGTTTGATTGCTACCCTATTTAAGAAAGGGTATTGGGTCTGACCTAACTAGATTGAAGTACCAATAACTGTCAGGTGAGGTATCTGAGATCTAGAGGTTACTTGATCATATCTTGTAAAAAGATACAAACAGAAAAGAGTTTCTAACTTGTTAGACTTATTAGACCAATAATTGTTAGGTGAGGTTTGGTGAGTTCGATAAGAACTTAATCACCCATGAAAACTAGAATTTGATTCTGGTTGTACCTATCCAAGGGAGTATATGATTTAATTAAAGTAGTGGGAGCCCTATATAGTTTAAAGTCTAAAACTACATAGTTTGATAATTATACAAATACAAATTGTATTAAACTATCTTGATTATTACATAAAAGGATATTTGATCCGTTGATATGAAAAATAGTCTAACCTTCTTTAGAAAAATATTGGCACTCATAATGGTAATCAGAATCAGAATTGTTCTGGATTCTGAAATTTGGGTTACGTTCTTTATAGAATAATATCCATTACCTTTTTAAAAAGATTCTTCACATGGAAAGAGAGTTACCTTCTAGCAATGGAAGAAATATAATCTTATAGTAAGGTTATAAATGTTAATGTCTTTGAGTAATGACTCACAGGCTAAACTTGAAGATATACAAGATGTCTCCTTAATCTCTCTCTCTTGATAGAGTTATTTAGAAAAAGCTTCATAGTTAAGCTTGTTGTTAGGAGCTATAACTAAAGATGAATGTCAGTTTTATAAGAAGCTTATTCATTGGAAGAGGAATTGTCCTTTTAACTTTATAAGTCTTAGTGCAAAGAAAACGTAAGGTATGTTTTCCAATCATATCATTGTAGCTTGGATTATAGATTCAGCTACCACATAACATATTTGTATGTCGTTACATGATCTTTAAAGTCATTGGTTACTCTAGAAAGGTGTAGTAACGTTGAAAATGAAATATAGAGTAACAGTTATTCCATATATTCAAGAACTTACAAAACTTGTTTTGCATCCAAGCAATAATTTTGTACTAAGCAAAATGATGTATTTTGATATTGCCAATAGAAACTTCTTATATGTCAGTTAATTGTGTAAATATGGTTATACGTTTACTTATGATAGATATGAAAGTTATATTTATTTGTAAGATAAATTGATTGGCACTTGTTTGTATATAAATTGTTTATATGTTCTTGAAGCAATGAGATGGATATGTTAAGTTCCATTGATAATAAAGATCTAGAAATCAGATTAATTCAAAACTGATATGGCTTCATTTCTTTAGATAATATTAAAGAAGAAGGATTAACAAGATGGGTGAAGATGGACTCAAAAGCCCATTAAGTTTTAAACCTTACCCAACTTATAAATCCTGTCTTCGATAAAAATAGCTAAATTGTCCTTTATAGGACAAGAAAACAGAGCCATTGAAGTTTGTGACTTTGTATACACAAATGTGTGTAAAACATTTATAAAAATGGTTTGACACAGTTTCTCATACTTGATAACCTATACTAATAATTAATTTCGGTATGGTTATTTATACTTAATGAAGTACAACTTGAGTCTTTTAAAATGTTCCAAGATTCAACGTAGAAGTAGAGAAACAAGTAAGAAAAAGTATTATCATGCTATGATTCAATCATAGTAAGGAATACTGAAGTACTAAATTTCTAGATTATCTTAAAATCATTGGTACTATCTCTCAGCTGAATTCTCCTATAACACATCTATATAATGGTATGTCGATAAGGAGGTATCGTACTTTATTTGATATAGTACAATCAATAATGAGCTTTAGTTATTTTCAATATATCTTTGAGGATATAACCCCTATACCACAATTCTTTTTAAATAGGGCTTTATCCATATATATTCTCAAAACATTATATGAGATATGATATTAAAAACTAAATTAAGTTCATTCAGATGAAGCATTAAGATAATTTAACTTATATTATGATAGTTAATCGAGATAAGCTGGATGTATCGATGAGTAGACACGAACAAATCCTTAAGAACGGGCTCATCCATCTGAGGTTAGTCTTCATCAAGTTTTTTAAGTGTCTCTAAAAGCTTGCTTTTTCTACTCACACCACCTTCCTTGATAGATAAACTGGTTTATGATGATGAATTTGTCTAATCTGATTAGTTCTCTGTAGATATAAATCTTCATAAATCTTCTAAGATATCCCATTTAGTAAAATACTTTTGTTATGTTTAATAATGATTCTGAATCATTTAAAGGAGCATAAGGTATATAGTGGGAGGATCTCAGAATCTATGAAAACATGATATTGGATATCAATTTTGAAAAATGGCTTGAGGCCATAAATCAAAAATGAACTCCATGTTTGTTAATCACACATGGTCAATTATTAATTCATCATAAACAATTGTTTTAGTAGTTGTAAATGTGTTTACAAATATTAGATTGACAAAGATGAAAAAGTGTAGATTTTTAAAGTTAGACTGGTGACAATAGAATACACTTAAAAGTCAAATAGTTGATTACAAGAAAACTTTCTCACCAGTTACTATACTAATGTCCATTTAGATATTACTTGCTATTGTATGTTTTATGACTATATGATATGGTATATCGATGTATGAACATCATTTTTCAATGTTATTATTGAGAAAACCATATATTTGAAATAGTCTATAAGGTATATTTCAAAAGATAGTCATAAAATGTATAACAAACTTCTAGAAAATGGAACATATGATTTTATGATGTAGTTAAATTGTTTAACTTCATCAAGAATATGGATGAACTATACGTCTACAAGAGAAAAGTTAATGATGCCATGACATGTCTTGTATTATATGTGTGTGACACAATACGAAAACATATGATATGGACATATTAACTAAGATGAAATTGTGGTTGTCTAATATGTTCTTTGTTGAGGATTTAGAAGATATAACCTATATATTTTCAATGTTCATCTCTATAGAGATAGAGAGAAACAAATGATGAGTTTATCCTAGAAGATGTATATAGCATATATACTGTAGAGTACAGTATGGACAACTGTAAAAATGTGTTCTTACATTACAATCGTGAAGTTCATCTCTCAGGAGATGAAAGCCAAAATTGAAGTCAACCAAGGGTGTAAATGCGGAGTTTCTTATAATCTTGTCATAGGGAGCCTTGTATATGCCCTGCTATGTACACGATTTGATATATATAATGCTGTAAATGTTACGAGTAGAGATCAGATAAATCCTAAATAATAATATTAGATTATGGTCAAAAGAATCTTAAATACTTGAGAAGTAGTAAAGACTTCCTTGCAAGCTTTTCATCTCCACATCTTATTTTCATGATTTTGTAAGGTATGGCTTTAGATTTTTGTTGTTTTTAAAGCTTTTCTGTGGAGCTTAGTTTCGTAAGAGGAGGGGTTAATGCCCCTGTTCTATTTGATGGTTTGAGGGATTTGGGGACTATTCGAAGTTTTTTTAGGATCGTGATTTTGGAGGGGTTTCCTATTTCTTGTGAAGATATGAACTTTTGTGGTGAGTTTTTGTGCAGGTTGAAAATAGAAAAAGGATAGCAAAGAAAACCCTTCGGAAGTTGTTCAATCAGGGGTGGAGTATGCACGAGACCCCCTACCTGGTCATGAAGGGGGTAAGGAAGGTAGAGTGGCTTTTGAGCAAGCAAGGGCTAGGGGCCTAAATGAGATTGATTGGTACCCCTCTACAGTAACCAAGGTAGACCTTCACACTTACAAGAGACTATTCGTGATTTTTGATAATGTATTGCTCAGGGTGCTACAAACCCACGAGGTACCTAGCGTTTTGGCTTTCGGGAATATGGCCACGAATGAGGAGCACCTGCTACTTGGGTCTTGTCTCCTTTTGCAGCGATACTTTGTCAGGATTTTTGAAGCTTTTGGCATCCCCCCTAGCTCTATATGCTGCATCTCTATATACTCAAAAGGAATGTCAGCCAGTATCCCGTATGGTACTATTTATAAATACGTTAGGGGTATTGGACAAAGATAAAGGAGAACCTTTCATCTAACAAAAACTGAAAGGACCATTGGTTCATTGCCAGTGGGGATTGGAATGAACCGCCTCAGGGCCCAATCCTTTCCACCTTTAAGGAGATAGGTCTCAACTTAAATATCTAGTCACTTTATTGAATAAATTACTTCAGCAATGCTAATTACTGACTGGCCTTCTAGTACAGATACGGAAAGAGACTAGCCTGACATCCCAGCCAGCGTTACAAGAGTGTAGTTAGATCTAGTTGCCACGAATGTTAGGCAACTCCTGAGCGGGAAGAGCCTGGTGAACTCGTGGCTATTGTCTAAGGTCGTGACAAGAAGTGAGCTCACGAAAGCCAGGACCATTATGAATGAAGGTAAGCTTTTTTTTTTTGGCTGGCTTTAACGAATTTTTGAGAAGTCGTTCCTGACTAAGATCTGGGATCTTGTGCAGCTGTTGGAACTGATTGGTCCCTGTTGGATAGAAGGAAAAGAGTGGTTGATATCCTAAAGGGGTTACTTTCTAAAGGGGGATCCAAAGCAGCCCGGGCCACCGATGCCCAGACTAAGGCTCCTGGGGACAAGAAAAAGGGGCCCATAAAAGGGGATCACAAAAATGCTCTCGAGAAGGGAGGAAAGAAAATCAAGCGCCTAAAGAAAAATTGCATATTGGTTAGAGAGCGAAATGAGGAGGAAGAAAAGCATCTACAGGGGAGGTGATCCTCCTCAGGCCAAAGATAAAAGGAAAAGGCCTATGGTGGATGACCAGGCTGAGAGGAGGACGAAAAAGAAAATTGACCATCCTTATCGTCCTTCCCCTCCTAGGCGACGGGATCGGGGACATAGAAAACCACTGGACAGAGTCAGGAAGGCAAGCCAAGTCAAGAAGGAGCAATTAACCGAGACTAACCCTAGAAGCTGGTGTAAATACTAATGGTGGTCGGGGTTAAAAAACACCTACCTGGCTGACACGAAGTAGGATGGGCTATAAAGGAAGGATTTTGCGAAAGACAAGACGGAGGATTTTGGCCACTTTCTTTATCTAATAAACGGGACGAGAGACGTGGTCTCTCCCCAGAGGGGAGAATTTATATTGAGCATGTCCCCGTTGTAGGCCCTGGATACTCTGAGCATATACGCGCACAGAATAAGTTCTTACAACCCCTATCTTCTGTACCTGAGAGGGACCACTCCATTGCCTGCCCGATATACTAACTTCTCAGGTTCTCCTTATGCAAAATACAATCATGTTGAATTTGTCCATGGAGGACTTCCAAAATCCAATAAAGGTCCAGGAGTGGGCATTCAAGTCAATCAAGAAACTAGAAAGACGGACCCAAAAAAAAGTGAATGCAACTCGATAAGAGGCGGCCCAGGGGAGGGCAGATTTAGAGGCCAGAGTCTTCGCTCTGGAACGTGAAAGGTCTTGATAGGCTGAAGAGAAGCAGAGTTGACTTCCAAGCTCTCATTTGTCGAGGCCCTAGCCCAAGCACATATTATAGACAATGATCGACTTGAAGGGGAGAGGAGGAGCCTTACAGACAAGCATAAGAAGTTAATTGACCTATACAGGTCACTTAAGTAAGAAAAGGAATGCCTGAAGGAGCAGCTGATCTCCTATATAGATGATGTGAACAGGTTATCGGAGGAGCGCAACTTCTTGGAGGAGGAGTTGAAGGAGGTGCGTGGGTCCCTGAAAATACTGGAAGAGGAGAAGAAAAAGGTCCTGGCTCAGTTAGAGTCACAGTATAATTAGGGGGTGAATGATGACCTGGATCTAACTAGCAGCCTCTTTTTTCAAAAATACCCTGACTTGAACCTTGAATGGCTATTAAGCCAACTAGGTTGGGAAGTTCCAAGGGCCTTAAGTTTACATACTCCAGATATTCCCCTGAGACCACCAGCTAAAATATCAACCCGACTACTGATGAGGAAGGAAGAAGCGACTAAGGTTGATCAACTGAAGATCCTCCTCCTGAGGAAGTCGGGACACAGAAGAAGAAGAAGGCTTCCCCTTGAAATACCCTTGACTAGTCCCCTAGTGCCTGTCGACTATGTATTTATTGTTGTATTACAATCCTTTATAACTAGCCATCCAAGGGTAATGTATACTAACATTTTTGTACTCGTATACTTATAGTAAATAAACAAATTTTTATTTCATTCCTACTTGTCTTCTTCAATTTTGGTTACACATGACTTCCCTTTAACTAAGTGCTTGTGTAATCAAAATACTCTAAATCACTAAGGCACCCTTCAGTCAGGATGTAGCTGGTAGTCCAGGAAAGATCAGGGACGTTTAGAATCTAAACTGGGAGAGATGTCAGAAGAGGGTTCTTGACTGGTGTCACCCTCGGAGCTCAACTAGTATTAGGGGATTTCAACTGAATACGAGGGGATAACATCAATGCGGGCCAGGGATTAGTATGCCCGACCACGTGTAGATCTTAGACTTTCAGGATGCCTAACACGGTAAGGGGGTTTATATTGCCTGACACGGGTCGGAGACTCAGGCTTAAAAATCAACCATGACACTAGGAGTAAAGGGTGGATACAAGTCAGAGTTTAGGATGCCCGACCATGTGCTAGGTCAAAGACTCACACTAGTATTAAGGGATTTTAAGACTTAAAAGTCAACCATAATACTAAAAGTAAATAGTAAACACGGGTCAAAGTTTAGGATGCTCGACCACGTGCCAAATCTTGGGCTTTCAGTCTGTTTGATATGGTGTGGGGGCTTATACGGTCTGACATGGGTTAAAGACTCAAGCTAGTGTTAAGGAATTTTAGTGCTTAGGAGTCAACCATGACACTAGGAGTAACTGGTAGACATGGGTCAGGGCTTAAGACTCCTGATCATGTGCTAGGTCTTAGGCTCTCAATCTGTTTGACATGGTGGGGGGACTTATATTGCCTGACATGGGTCAAAGACTCAAGCTAGTGTTAAGGAATTTTAGGGCTTAGGAGCCAATTATAACACTACGAGTAAATGGTGGATGCGGGTCAGGGCTTAGGATGCCCAGTCACATACCAGGTTTTAGGCTCTCAATCCGTCTGATACTGTGCAGGGGCTTATACGACCTAACATAGATCAAAGATTCACACTAGTGTTAAGGGATTTTAGGGCTTAGGAGTCAACCATAACACTAGAAGTAAATGGCGGATGCGGGTCAGGGTTTAGGATGCCCGATCACATGTCGGGTCTTAGGTTCTTAATCTGTCTGACACAGTACGGGGGCTTATATTACCTAACACGGATCAAAGACTCAAACTAGTATTAAGAGATTTTAGGTAGGGCTTAAGAGCCAACCATAATAATAGAAGTAAATAGTGGACGTGGGTCAGAGCTTAGGATGCCCGGCTATGTGTCAAGTCTTAAGCTCTCAGTCTGCCTGACACGATGCGGGGGCTTATACTGCCTAACACAGGTAAAAGACTCAAACTAATTTTAAGGGATTTTAGAGCTTAAGAGCCAACCATAATACTAGAAGTAAATGATGAACACAGGTTAGGGCTTAGGATGCTCGACTATATGCCAGATCTTGGGTTCTTAGTCTACCTAACACGGTGCGGGGGCTTATACTGTCTGACATGAGTTAAAGATTCAAACTAGTGTTAAGGAATTTTAGGGCTTGAAAGCCAACCATAACATTATAAGTAAATAGTGGAAACAGATCAGGGCTTAGGATGCCCGATCACGTGCTAGGTCTTAGGCTCTTAGTTTGTTTGACATGGTACGGGGGTTATACTACCTGACACATGTTGAAGACTCACACTAGTGTTAAGGGATTTTAGGGCTTAAAAGCCAACCCTAATACTAAAAGTAAACGGTGAATGCAGGTTAGGGCTTCGGATGTCCAACCACGTGCCAAGTTTTAGGCTCTTAGTTTACCTGATACGGTACGGGGGCTTATACTACCTGACACGGGTTAAAGACTCACACTAGTGTTAAGGGATTTTAGGACTTAAAAGCCAACCATAACACTAGGAGTAAATGATGGATGCGGGTCAAGGCTTAGGATATCTAATCACGTGATAAGTTTTAGGCTCTCAGTCTGTTTGACACGATATGGGAGCTTATACTACCTCACACAGATCCGAAGAGAGACTCAAAGAGATGTTGTATAATACTTTTTTACTTGCAATCAAAAGCACAAAGTCTTATTATCAAATATTTGAATACATTACAAGTGAAGCGTCCTAAAGAGAGACTTATCTCAGGGATAATATTTTTTTAGCATCTCAGCATTTCAAGTCTTATTCATGATACTGCTGTCTGGCCTTGCCAATTTGTACGTCCCTGGCCTAACTGTCCTAATTACTTGATAGGGACCTTCCCAGTTAGCACCTAAAGATCCCTCAGCTGTCACCCTTGTATTCAGAGTGATCTTTTTGGGAATAAAATCTTCTTTTCTGAAGAATCGAGGTTTAACTTTTCTGTTGTAGAGGCGGGAGACCCTTTGTTGATGGGTAGTCATACGCATCAGAGTATGATCTCTGGCTTCTTCATATAAATTGAGCTTTAGGTGCATGGCCTATCGGTTCCCTTCTTCATTAAAGTAGAGGGTGCAAAAATTAGGGATGTCCATCTCAATAGGGATGACTGTCTTAAAATCATAGGCCAATAGATAAGGTGTTTCTCCTATAATAGTTTTTGTCATCGTTCTGTATGCCCATAAGATTTCTGAAAGCTCATCTGCCCAAGCTCCCTTCCTCTCTCCTAGCTTCTTCTTTAGTAACTTCTTGATTACTTTGTTAGCTGCTTCAACTTGCCTATTTGCTTTGGAGTGGGCAAGAGAGACAAGTCTGAGGTCAATGTTCCAATCCTGACAAAAATCTTCCAATCTCCTATTATTAAACTGCTTCCCATTATCAGCGATTTGCACACTAAAGATGCTATGTCTGTAGACAATATTCTTACGAATAAAAGCAATCGTATTCCTTTCAATGATCTTGGACAGGGGCTCCGCTTCTACCCACTTTGTGAAGTAATCAATAGCCACGATAGTGTATTTTACCTGAGCTTTAGCGGTCGAAAAAGGTTTTATCAGGTCAAGTCCCCACTGGGTGAATGGCCAAGGGCTGAGTAAAGTTGTCAGGTTCTTGGAAGGTTGTCTTGGGACGTCCGCATAGACTTGGTAGGCATGGCACTGACGGACCAGGTTGTAGGCATCCTGCTTCCTAGTAGGCCAGAAGTATCCTTATCTCAGTATTAGAAGGTTAGGTTTTTACTGTCACTGTGATTTCTGCAGAATCCCTGGTACATCTCTTCTAACGCTTCCTTTGCTTCTGTTGGCTTAAGGCATCTTAGGTAGGGAGTGTTGACTCCTCGTTTATAAAGAACACCATCTATTACCACGAACCTGACGGCCTTCCTCTTGATCCTGAAAGCCTCGTTCTTATTAGAAGGCAGCAGTCCTTCCTCTATATATTTTTGGATGGGGTCCATCCAGGTAGGTGACTCTTCCCTAGTCATCATTACTATATCGCCATCCATCTAATTGATGCTTTTACGATCTAGGGTCTCTACAGAGATCATTTTTGGGATGTCTCCTGTGAGTGCTGAGGTGAGTTTTGATAACTTGTCAACCCAAAGGTTCTCAGATTGGGGAATTTTTCATATCTCTACCTTAGTAATCTGCTAATTAGCTTTTGGGCCCTTGAAAGATAAGCCCTTGTATGCTCTTTTCAGGCCTGGTAGGTACCATTCACATGGTTTATCAAAAGTTGGGAGTCACTGCTAACTGTGAGAACACGTACCCTGATTTTCAATGCTGTCCTTAGTCCTACCAATAAAGCCTCATATTTTGCTTCATTATTAGTAACAGGAAAGAAAAATCTGAGACCATACATAACCTCTTCTCCTTTGAGGCCATCTGGAATGATGCCTACTCCGCCTTCACTGATGCATGCCGACCTATCGATGGTTAGGTACTAGAAGGGAGGGCTCCTAAGACTAGGCTGGTTTGCTTTCATGGTGTCTGATCGATTTTCTTTATATCATGAGACTGTTAGTATTTCCTCAATCGTGTGCTCAGCCACGAAGTCTATTAGTGCTTGCCTCTTGATAGCCTTGCGTGGTTAAAATTTGTGTCAAACTCGCTATGCTCTACCAACCACCTGACCAGCCTTCCTAACAAGTCAAGTCAATGAAAAATCTATCTAAGCTGAGTAAGCATTGTTATTTTATGGGTCTAAAAATAGGGGCGTAATTTTTTGGCTGTCATGACAAGGGCCAATACCAGCTTTTTGGGTGTCGTATACCGAGTCTCGACAATTAACAAGGCCTTGCTGGTGTAGTAAATGGGTCTCTGTATTTTTGTAGAATCTTCCCGTACTAACACCAAATTAATAGCATGTTGGCTGACCATGAGGTAGAGGTACAAAGTCTCTCTTGGCAAAGGCTAACCAGATGCAGGATTGAGGCCAAGTAAACCTTGAGTTCTTGAAATGAGCTTTCACACTCTTTGTCCCATTTCATACCCTTACCTTTCCTCACGACCCTAAAAAAAGGAAAACACTTGTCAGTGAATTTGAACATAAAGCGATTAAGGGCCATTAACCTTTCAGTCAAGCTCTGCAACTCCTTTAGGATCTTAGGAGCTCTCAGGTCTATTATAGCTTGAACCTTTGTCGGGTTAGCCTTAATTCCTTGTTCGCTGATCATAAGGCCCAAAAATTTTTTAGATCTGACACCAAAAATACACTTTTCAAGATTGAGCCTCAAGTTATATTCCCTAAGGATGGAGAAGGCTTGTTTTAAGTGGAGGGCATGATCCTTGGCCTTAGCGGATTTCACAATCATGTCATTCATATAGACTTCTATGGAACTTCTGATTAGTGGCTTGAATACCTTGTTTACCAGCCTCTGAAAGGTGGCTCTGCATTCTTTAGCTCGAAGGGTATAACCTTGTAGCAATACAACCCTTGATCTGTGATGAAGGTTGTCCTATTTTAGTCAAAAAGATGTATGAGTATCTAGTTGTATCCTGAAAAAACGTTCGTGAAGCTCAATAATTCATGCTCGACAATTGAGTCTATTAACTGGTCGATACATGATAAGGAAAAGTTGTCTTTAGGGCAGACTTTATTGAGGTCGATGAAGTCGATGCACATCTATCAGCTCCCGTTTGCCTTTTTAACCATTACTACATTAGCCAGCCAGCTGGGGTATTTGGTTTCTCTAATAAACCATCATTTCGGGCTCTAAGCTATAGTTTTGAGGCCATTAATCAAGTCACGTTGCTGTTCCAGTCCAGCCCGACC
>JAVXUL010116141.1:0-17454 GCA_035590515.1 Trichilia minutiflora
AATTTATTACAAAACACTCCCCAAAGAGAAGTATTGGGCTTGTCTTCCAGATTGGCTAAGTACTAGCCCCTTCATATACCTCCTCTAATAAAGTTACAAGCTTGAGCATGGCTTGGTGTTCCTCCATGGATGTTTCAGCCTCTTCAAGTATTTGACTTGTTATTTGGTCTTGAACAAAAGCTTGTATTGCTTGTTAAGCCTTGAAGCTTGCTGCCTTGTAATTAGACCATTAGGTATGTATAGCTTGTCTTGTTATGTATTGTGGCGTTGAACCTCCTTACCAAGGCTGGTTGTATCAAGAAATTTAGTTTTTAACACGTTGACATCTTAAGAAAACTTTTTCTAGCTTCACCTATTTTCATCTAGTTTCTTCAAAACTTCTTCAATTCACTTATAAAACATCATTATAAAATTAATTACTTGATAATAATAACCAAATATATATATATATATAATAATAAAAATATCTTGAGAGGATAAAACGATCAAAATGCCCCTAGGTTAAAAATACAGGATTTATAAATATGGTATATTTAATCATTTAGGTTAAGTTGGACTCATAATTTATAATATTTTTTCTTTATATCTTTGTTATTATTCTGAATAAAGAAATTTTATAATTTAAGGTACTAAAATATATTTTAGATTATAATTTTTTACTTTAATTTGATTATATTGATTTTTATTAAAAATTTTATATTCATTATTACTAAATATGGGAAGCAAGCAAGCAATAATTTTTTATAGTGATAATGTAACATTTGGTCTAAGTTTGTGAACAATAGTATCCGCTTTTGCCCAACCCTTAGGGCCTTACGATTTTGTTCTTGAAAATAGGTTATTCTAAGAACTTCCTAAGAGGTCACCCATCTTGGTACTACTCTCATTCAAGCACGCTTAACTGCGTAGTTCTTGGAGTTAAACTATCACCCATTCCAAAAGGCCTTGTTGTCAACTTGGTTCCAACTCTACATATATAGTCTAGTAACTTTCTCTCTCATTCCGATGTGACATTCGATTCATCCTTGCCATTCTAGAAGCCTATCAGAAGCCGCTCCTTGCTCAGGCTTCCTCGGCCCCGACGCTACTTCCCACCCTCATCGAATTGGGATGTTATAGGCCCACTAGCTTCCGTCTGATTCGTCCCCGAACTACCACCATCGTACTGGAGGAGAGTTGACTTTGATACTAATAGTAACAATATTCTGATCCAAGTCTGTCAACAATATTGTCTGCTTTGACCCAACCCTTGGGGCCTCACGATTTTGTTCTTGGAAATGGGTTATCTTGAGAACTTTCCAAGAGGTCACCCCTCTTAGTATTGCTCTCATCCAAGCATGCTTAACTGCGTAGTTCTTGGAATTAAACCATCATCCATTCCAAAAGACCTTATTGTCAACTTGGTTCCAACTCTACATATATAACCCAGTAACTTTCTCTTCCATTTCGATGTGGGATTCACTTCATCCCTGTCATCCTAGAAGCCTGTCAGAAGTCGTTTCTTACTCAGACTCTCTCGATTCCGTGTTACTTCCTGCTCTCATCGAACTAGGATGTTACAGATAGTGTCATATATTCTTAAAAAAATTTGGTCCCATAATGTCCTTTACACACGAAATGTGCGTTTTTTAAATATAAATATATTTTGGATAATATTTAAAGGTAGTTTTTGTTCTTAAATTAGTATTTGATAAATTTATTTTTAAAAGTGTTAGTGAATATAATATTATAAATTAAATTTTTTATAATATAAAATATTGTAATTATTCTATATTAATGAGTTTAATCCAAATATTTTCATAATATAATTTATAAAGTTTAAATTAATAAATTTAGTTTTAAAATATTATAAATTATAAATAAATTATAAATTATGAGGTTAGCTTAGTTTAAGTTATTAAATATGTTATATTTAAACAAAAATTTAGATGAGATAAATTATAGTTAAAATTAGTAATTAAAAATAAAAGTGGATAAAAATAAATACTGAAAATTTAAAATATTTTTTAAAAATAATTTAATAATTATAAATTTTTATAAATTTATAGATAAAAGTCAATATCTTAATTTAAGAATTCTAAATTTTAAAGGTTTATATGATAAAAAAATTAATAATTTTTCATTAATTTAAGATATTTAATATAAATATTTTGTTAAAATAAATGATTTTTATAATTATAAAAATATTTATCATCAATATTTTTAATTCATTATGAGAATAAGATCTGGGTACCCCTATAATCATTGGCCAATTGCATGACATGATCTTAAATAAACATTTCAAAATTAAGAGATAAAGAATGTAGTGCAAAAATTTCTTTAAAAAAAAGTTTAAAATATATATATATATATATTTTTTTTAAATTGTTATTCTTCAAAACACGCAATCTTATTCTAATTTAATATCTCTTTTTATAACGTGAAACTTCAGTCACCCTTTTGACCGTTTGTTTCGTTCTCTTCAATCATGATTTGATTTAGATTCTGTGTGGGGTCCACAACAAAATCACAATCACATTCAGAGCGGTGCATTGACCATCCCTCCGGCTCCGTTCTTGTGAGTTGTGTTTATGACAATGATAAAACGACAGCCCCTTTTATTAATCTGTCTTCTTCCAGGTCTTTTTTTTATTTTTTATTTTTTTAATTAATTTATTTATTTATTTTCACCTTGCTTGTTCTTCTAGACTTTCGGTGCTAGTAAAGCTTTCAGACGCAACGAACGACTGACACAGAGATTATAATAATTCTAGTTGAATTTTGACCAACAATCTAAAGAATGAAGAAATTTGAATTTAACAACCAAATGACGGTTTATCGTGGGTGTTCGTATGTATCATATATCTTTATTCCCTTAAAAAAAAATTATTATAAATTTTATCTTTTTTTGTATAATTTTCATTTTTTAAATATAACAAAAAATAAAAATATAATCAAAAGTTAAAAATAAAAAATAAATATTATTAATATAATTGAATGCACTTTAGTCTTGTTCATTAAAATAATAATTTTTTTTTTTTATATAGGAACAAGGCAATTCTAATTCCTTCAAAGTTCAAAAAAAAAATTTTTTTTATAAAATAATTTGTGGAAGAAATAAAAAATTCTTATGTAAATTAGTTTGACAATAAAAGAGGAGGCGAATTGTAAATTTGAATTTCAGGGTACTTCTCAAGTCAATGATTGTGCATATTACCAAAATATAATCATAGAAGAGCGTTAGGTGGAATAAGCATTTCACTTTAAACACGCGTTCTTAAATTAAATTCTTGTCAAATATAAAATTAATTATAATATTTATTAAAATAAATAATAGAAAAAAGTTAAAGTAAAAATTATCCTATTCAATATTTGATGAAATACGATATATAATTTTACATATATCATGAACCCACCATTTGTATTTCAATGAAGTGAAATGAAATGACGTATTTTACACTTAAATAAAAATAAATAAATAAATAAATACATTTTTATTGGAGAAATGCTTGAAGATCGATTGCTTCATTTCCTTTTCGGGAGGCATAATAACTGGAGTAATATGACTAAATTATGATTAATCTTAAAATTATATTGACATTTTGTTATATTTAAACGAAATTAGTTACATATTTTTAGAAATATAGTTTATCTAATTTTATTTTAAATGCTTATATGAACTTTTTTTTTAATTGATCAAAATTTAATTTTATAATTTTCCTATTTGTCATTTTGTATTTAGATGTACAATCAAATCTTGATAATACGTTTTTTTTAAATAATAAAAAAAATTATCCTAATTTAAACTACCATACTAAAGTAATAATTCCACAAAATACATAATAATTTTTTAAAAATTCTGACTATGTAAATTAGTAATTGATTCAAAAATAGGAAAACAAAATTCATAATATAATCAATTTTTTATTTGATGATTCAGTTTTTTTAAATTCAATTCTTTTAAAATACGTGTCTTAACATTTTTTTTTAATTTAAACAAAATTCAACCTCATTCACATGACATATTTTTTCGAACAAGTTTTCAACGGCAGAGGGAAGGGGTCCGAACTTGTCTAAACTCCAAAGGCAAGTAAAATTACTATTAGATTTTTAAAATAATAACGAATATGAACATAATATTTATCCTTGATTATTATAATTTAATGATAATAGATTGAATTTAAAATATATAATTTAGATATATATTTTAAGTTTAATTATATTTAATTATTCTTTATTTAAACAAAATACTTAAAATATTTTTTGAAAATTAATCGAACGAAATTGATCGATCAAAATAAAATTTAAATATTTTAAATTATAAAAAAGACACATAATATTTATATTTATTTATACAAATAAGAGTCCTTATATTATTCTTTAATAACAAAATTGACTAAACCTATGATTATTGCCTTACATCCAAAAAATTTATGAAAAATTTAAAAAACAGATATCCACAACAACTAAATATTTTAATTTTGGTAGTAATTATCATAATTTAAATATATCAATTTAATCTCATATTGCACTGTACTTTTTATAAATAAATAAAGAAAGAAAATAATAATATTAACAAAATAATTGTAAATTTTATTTTTTAATATTGAGATTTTTTTTTTTTATTTGCAAGGAATAATTAAAATAAAGGTTCGTAAAAGAACTAAAATCTTTTGAAAGATAAAGCAAGAAATGGAATCAAACAGATTTAATTTATCCTTCAAAAATTATTGCAAAAATTAATATTTTATTTTTTAATTGTATGTGAAATCAATTTTATTAAAAGAAAATAATTTAAGGTCTTTCATGAAATAATAATAAAAGCTATATTCTTATTTGTTATTTCATTAGAAATGAATACTTGTACGTAAATGAATCAAAATTTTGAAATAAACAAACAATGACCATTTTTTTTAAATGCCATTCTTTAATAAGGAAGGAAATACTACAAATAACAGGAACCTCATGTTTTTCAGATTGAGATTTTAGCTGATAGAGAAGCTATTTGTGGTAGATGATGAGCAGCTGTGTTGCCGCCATACAAACATAACTAAAATAAGTTGTGTGGTTAGCCGCTCTCTGGATGACTTGCTCTCGAGTCTCCCTGTGTGCATTTTATGAATCAAATTGTTTCTGCTCATCCATATAGACCAACACACAGTCACAGACTCACCCATGGCTGTGGAAACCATCCTTTCACCCATAGCTTGCCAGGCTTGGTAAAATGTGGAGAACACTGCTGTCTTCATTCGGATAACCATCTTAATTAGCAAAAGACCCATAAAAAATAATGACTTTACATTTGCAATATTTTGAATCAAAATATCAAGTCACATTGCGTGACTGGAATCCACCACATATTCCTTTGTAACTTTATATTTAAGGTTGAACTATAGTGACTTAGATTTGCAATATTTTGAATACGTGATCATAAACATAAATCACATTCACTTATTATCATCGCTGGAAAAATATCCATAATTAAATAACTTCATTTTCATAGGGAAAATATACATACATACATATAATGGACAAAATGTTATCGAAATCAATAAAAAAAAGCTGATTGGTTGAAAACAATATTCTAGAAAGCAGACGAGGTAAATCTCATCCTAGCAATACGAACGAATACGAAATCTTTATGAGAAAATCAATGAAGAGCAAAATGTTATTTTCTTCTAATCCCATATATCTGCAATACACGTAGTCCATGTGTTTTATATATCCAGTAGTTTTAAAATTAAGTGCCACATCATCTAACTAATAAGCAGGAAACAAGTCATTAATTATTCACTTAACTAATTAACTAACAACACTAAAATCAGCTACGTAATCTTGCATAAATAAGCAGCATCTTCATTTTTATTTCATCTTTTGTACATCCCCCTCTCAAGTTGGAGCTAGGTGAAAATCCACCATGCCCAACTTGGACAAAAACTAAGAGAAGTTAGGAGTTACAAGGGACTTAGTTAGAATGTTTGCTCGCTGTGCTACGGAGGACACATGTTGAGGATGAATAAATTGAGCTTTAAACTGATCACAAACGACATGGCAGTCAATTTCAAGGTGCTTCGTTCTTTCATGGAAGATTAGATTGGCAGTAATATGGAGAGTTGCTTTATTGTCGCACCAAAGAGGAATGGGAAGTTGCAATGGGATCTTGAAATCATGAAGAACATAGGAAATCCATTTTAGTTTGCATATTGTTGCTGCTATGCTGCGATACTCTGCTTCAGCTGAACTTTTAGAGACAGTGTATTGTTTCTTTGTTTTCCATGAGATTAACGAATCACCCAAGAAAACACAATAGCCTGTTAGGGATCTTTTGGTGTCTAGGCAAGAAGTCTAGTCGGAATCACAAAAACTTTGACGTTGAAAGGAATTAAGAGCAGAATAAAACAACCCTTTGGAAGGACAGGACTTCAAATATCTGAGAATGTGTGTTGTAGCCTGCCAATGAGTGACATAAGGGTTGCTCATAAATTGACTTAGTTGTTGACCTACATAAGTAAGATCTGGTCTTGTAAAATTCAAGTACAATAATCTGCCCACTAATCTTTTGTACTGATCTGGATTCGTCAGAGGCTTATAATTGGTTGCAAAAAATTTGTGCCTTTTGGGAAGTGGTGTGAATGCAGGTTTAGTGCCAAAAAGACCAGTATCTCTCAATATATTCAGAGCATACTTTCCTTGATTTAGATATGTTCCTCTAGAAGATCTTGCTATTTCAATTCCCATAAAATATCTTGCTAGGCCAAGATCTTTAATGGTGAATTTACCATGAAGGAATTACTTAACTTGCTGGATTGAGGATTCATTATTTCCTGTAATCAGAACATCATCGACATAAATTAGGAGTGCCAAGAAAGACTAATCATTTGATTTTATAAATAAGAAGAAATCATGTGATGACTGAGTAAATTTATAGCCAATTAACTAAGTAGAAAACTCCTGATTCCATTCCCTGGAGGCCTGTTTTATTCCATAGAGAGATCTTAACAGTTTACACACTTGACTTTGTTTTGCCCTGTTGTATCCTTCTAGTGGTAGTAGATATACTTCTTCATCTAGAGAAAACCATGTAAGAAAGCATTATTGATGTCCAACTAATGCAATGGCCATGCTTTTGCTGTGGCAATAGCAATGAGAAGTCCAACTGTTACAAGTTTGGCTACTGGAGAAAATAAATCAAAGTAATCCACACCAGGAACTTGGTTGAATCCTTTGGCCACCAGCCTGGCTTTATACTTATCTACTGTGCCATTTGGTTTACACTTCACTTTGTAGATCCATTTAGATCCTATTGCCCTTTTTCTTTTAGGTTATTCTGTTAGTATCCAAGTATTATTTGATTCAAAAGCTGTCAGTTCCTTATTCATGGCCTTTATCCAATTTTGATATGTGCATGATTGTTTATAAGAATGAGGTTCCTGTATAGCTCACACATTTGCTAAAAAATGCATGTATGAAGAAGAGATGTTAGGATTTGTAAGAAAAGGAAATGTTTGTGGAATATACTGTGTACCTTTTAAACCTTCAAGCTACTAAAGTTCTAAGTTGTACAAGTTATAGGAAGGAGAGGCAACTGTGTGAACAAAATCTTTGAGCCAAATGGAGTTTGTTTTATGTCTGGTACTTCTCTTGGGAACAGGAGGAACTGTATGATGAATACATGAAGTTTCAGGTCAGAATAAAATATTGGACTTGCTTCTTGTTGCAGTGAATCACTTATAGAGTCTGCAGATGAAGTGTCCATGATTTCATGGGTGTGAAAAACTGGTGTATGGTTCTGTTCTTCCTTTGTAACTGGAATAATGGGTAAAGGTGTACTCGTGGATGAGGTAGGAACAAAGGGAAAGCTATGTTCATGAAACACCACATCTCTAGAGACAATGATCTTATAAGAATGTACATCATACAATTTATAAACTTTCTGACCCGTGGAATAACCAATAAAAATGCATTTGATGGCTCTTGGTGCAAACTTATCCTTGTGAAGGATGGTATTGGTAGTGTAACAAAGACAAGCAAAACATTTTAAGTGATCATACTTGGGTATCCTTCCATGTAACATCTCATGTGATGTTTTCCATTTTAAAATGATAGTGGGTAGCCTATTTATGATATGTGTTGTCATGAGCACTACTTCTCCCCAGAATTTTTTTGGTAGTTGTGATTGGAACATGAGGGCTCTAGCTACTTCAGTAATTGTTTGTGTTTTCTTTCTACCACACCATTCTGTTGTGGTGTGTAAGGGCAAGTTATTTGATGCACAATTCTTTTTTTTGCAAGTAATGTTTGAAAGTTGTTATTGATGAACTCAGAACCATTGTCAATTCTTATAGATTGAACACTTGTCTGGAACTAATTTTTTATTAAGCTTAGAAAGTGTGAAATGGTGGTTAAGACCTGGGTTTTATGACTCAGGAGATATGTCTAAGTAGTTTTGGAGTAATCATCTACTACTGTGAGGAAAAACTGACTTTCAATGAGTGACTTTTGATGGTAGGGTCCCTATATATCTATATGTAGCAGTTCAAATCTGGTTTGAATGGTCTTCTCATGTGATGGAAATGATAACCTATGTTGTTTAGACAAGGGGCAAATGTCACATGGTTTAGCAGTGGTGGTATTTTGTTGGTTGATGAACTTAAATGTTTGAGTGCAGTGGGTGAGGCATGTCCCAAACATATGTGACACAGAGAATAAGGAATTTCTTCATTTTTATTCATGAAGCAAACATCACTGCAGGCAGTGTTACAAGATGCATTGAAAGTACTTATTTCTCTAGGAAGAACATATAAATTAAAAAGCTTATTATAGTATCTAAGCACTGTGGGATCATAATTGGATTTGTCTAAGATGTATAGCCTGCCTATAACTTTTCTAATAGTAAGAACTTCGTTAGTTTGTAGGTCATGTAATGCACAGTAAGAGGGGTAAAATGCAAATTTAATGAGAGAGGATTTTGAGAGTTTGCTTACTGACAGCGAGTTGAATTTAAAATCAGGTATATGCAAGGTTGTGGTTAAAAAAAGTTTTGATGTTAGGTGTATGTCTCCAATATGTTGTACCATTTTTGTAGATCTACCAGACAGAAAAACAGGTGCAATTTGATATATACTCTTAGGATTTTTAGAGCATTTTATGTTAGTACACATATGATCTGTAGCAACTGTGTCAACTATCCAAGTTCCCTGTTATTTTATCAGATTAAAAGCATTGTAACAAACATGAGTATTAAGATAAGGTTTCATGATAGAACCTGCAAAATCATCAAAGTGAGCCATGTTAACACAAGTCTCCTCTACCATCGCCTTTCCCTTCAGAACTTTATTAACTTACTATTAAATTAATTCTATCATCTTCTCATTGAATCCTGTCATCTTGTCTCCTATTTGGTTCGTATTTGCTTCCATTTGTGATTTTGCCAGATTAGCTATTTGTATGGTCTTTCCACCTAAATGTCCCTTTTGTTCCGCAAATCGTCTATGCCATTCAGACACTCCATGTAATTTGAAGCAAGATTCACGTAGATGCCCATCTTTATTACAGAAATCACAATGTCGGTCACTTCTTAGTAAAATCTTTCTTCTTCTGCAACATTTTATTATCTGGTTCCTTTCTGGAAGTATTGTTTCTCACCAACATAGCACTACTCTCCACATTATCCGTAAATGCAGAATCTACATCTCTCTGTCTTTCAACTCTCAAGATCATAGAATATGCTTTATTGACACTAAGCATAGGATCCATCACCAAGATTTGATTTCGTATATGATCATAAGATTCATTTAATCCTATTAAAAATTGAATTAACTTATTAGAGGAATTGATCTCCTGCATTGCTTTTGCTGCTCCACAATTATATTGGAGAATAGGCATCAAACAGATCAACTCATCCCATAGTTTCTTGAGCTTCGTATAATATTGAACCACTGTAAGATTACCTTGATTTATGGAGCTCATTTCCCTTTGTATTTGATAAAGCAGTGGTCCATTGCATTCCTCAAATCTCTGCTCAAGTTCGAGCCAGAGCTCTCTAGCCATGGTTGCGTACAAGAATGCATCGACTATGTCTTTCAATATGAAATTTAGAATCCATTAAATCACCATGCAATCTACTCTCTTCCATTGTTCAAATTCTAGTGACGATTCTTCTAGCATTTTACATCTTCCATCCACAAAACCTAGCTTGACTTTTGCACCTAACGCAATTCTCATGGATCGTTTTCAGGAAAGATAATTGTTACCTGTTAAAGGAGTAGTAACAAGAATCATCCATGGATGATCAAATCCTTGAAGCTGATATGGATCTTCATTGTTGCCTATTCTTATCTCACCTTCGTTTGTACTTCTTGCGTCTGTGCCAATCGGAGTTGGAGCATGAAGATGCATGTTATTCTGACTGTCTTCCATTCTTTCGTTGTATCAGGTAACACAGTCTTGTATTTATGTGTAATGAAGGAATAGATTCACAATGGCAGAGATGATCTCTTGCTCTGATACCATGAATGAATACGAAATCTTTATGAGAAAATCAATGAAAACCAGAAAATATTTCTTTCTAATCCCATATGTCTATAATACACGTAGTCTATGTGTTTTATATACATGGTGCCTTTAAAACTAAGTGCCACATCATCTAACTAATAAGCAGTAATCAAGTCTAACTAAGTGCCTAACTAATTAACTAACAATACTAAAAACAGCCACGTAATCGTGCATAAATAAGCAGCATCTTCATCTTCATTTCATCTTCTGTACAAGTTTATGCAGTTTATTGGCAGCTCAGTTACCTTGGTCACTAAATAAATAAAGTAAAAAACTTACCAATCAAAAGCAACTATAAACATGAGACCTAACCATTGATTTGACAAAGGACGGAAACCCAAACTGTAGACCGCTCTAAAGTTTCTCCACAGCCTTTAAAGCTTGAACCCTTTCTTCATAAGAAGCAACCTTCAGTTCTTCTATTGGCCTCGCAAGATAGCTAAAACCCAGAAAATTTGTCATCACGAATTCTAACTATAAGTTACAAAACAAAATGTATTCATTCGACGAAACCAAAAACAAAATCCGACCTTGTCCATGATGGTGAACCAGGCCTTGACCTCTTCCGCAACGGCAGAAGGTCTATGTCACCCTGCAATTGAAGAAAGGCATATGAATATCCAAATAAAAAATAAAAATAAAAATCAATCTTTACATTCCAAATTGAAACTTACATCATCACTGTATGAAATGGACGTATTAAAAGCACGAGAAGACCTGCTGGTTCTACTACGTTAACAACATTCTTCGATTTAGGTTTTGGAAAACGTTGCTGAAATTACACAATAAACAAGACAGGAACTAATTCAATAACAAATTCCATAAATTCCCATGTAAAGAAACATGTGAGGAATCAATGCCTGGGATTTCTTGTCAGAATTGTAAGTTGCGTTAGGGTTTTTGATAATTTTTTCGACTCCCAGTTCCTGCAAAACATAGTAAGTAAAGTTGAGTAGTAAATTTATTTTGCACTAACCAAACAAAATTCCAGAAAACGGGAAATGGATAACGCGAAACCTGTAATTTGCGATTGTTTTCATGTAGTCTCTTGTTGCGAGCTTCTTCGTAAATGTTTTTTTCCGCCATACTCCGCGTAGCTCAAGAGCTCAGGCGCCCTTTTAAAATTTCAAATATTTTCATTTTCGTTTCAGTGGAATCTAGAATATTAATTAATAAGGAATATTTTCATAAATACACCAAATGTTTTTTTTTTTTTTAAACAGAAAAAACTCTTACACCAATCTTTATCGGGACATTGAGCTATGTATGGGATCAATATACTTTCTTAGGGTTATGATCACTTGAATCGTCAGACAATTATTCTGAAACAAGACGCATCGCACTATAATGATACTAAAAACATAATAAAATTCTTAATCTAATCTATTGATACTTTAATAAAAATCGCATTATAACGATATTAGAAATAGGATAACATTTTACATTAAAAAATATGATAATCAAATTCAGAATCAATATAAATATTAACTTAAGCCCTACCATTAGACCATCCAAAAGAATAAATATCTCAAATATTGTTCTAATATTATATATATATATACTGTTAGAAGGTGACGTAATTATTTTCCCTAATTAATTTAGGGGTAAAACTTGCTAGTTTTGTGTTTCCAGCTAAAACCTTAACTAAAAATGCATAAATGAGGCAATGATGAAAAAGATAAAAGTCCATGAATGATATAATTTAGTAAATAAAGTAGAAGATATCGGATATCGGAAAATTTATACATTATCTATATATTATAAATTGGTTTTGGTATAACGAAATACTATGGAGATGAGAGATTTTCAAAATAAAAACGAAATTTCCGATAATTAAATAAATAATAATTTATTTATGTTAATCATATAGATTTCTAATCATTATTCCAATGACAATATTATCTTTGTTATGCTGAATATTGATCATGATATTAAAGTATACAATTTAATTTTAAAAAACATTTTCATCATTTTAATAGACATTAGAAGAGAAGACATGCCATCTAAGCAATAATTCTACTAGGATTCGAGTCTAATTTTTCATAATTTGTTTGTGATTAGATTTCTTTTATGGAGAAAAGTAAAATCTTTCCAATTTAAACATAAATTATCAATCAAACATAAGTTCTCGTTAAATATTCCTAATAATTTACTTAAAATGTTGAACTTGATATTTCTCCCTGAATTTTTCAACAGTTGCATGATCAAGCAGCTGGTTGGGGGACTATATTAGACAAAATGCAAAACCCCTTTAATATCATTCTTACTCTCTTCTAAGCTGCATCACATTGTATTGTATCTTTTGTCTTGGATTAAAAATACACAAAGACATTAACAAAGCCAGGAATGGTTAAGAGGCTCCACAGATTAACATGAAATGTCAAAATGGCTATATTTATGAGAGCAAACTCCAGGATAATATGAAGCAAAAGAATGAGCGAGAAGGTGCAGAGATCAAGCAACCTAGGTCCACATTGAACAGATTACGGGCCTAATACATGTACAAAACTCATATAACAAGCACTTCAAAACATCACACATCTAAGCAAATTATATGTTACACAGATCATTCATGCAATTCAGTTAGTAGAAGAAAGGTGATGAAATTGAAGGCAGTCAAAACAACCCCGCTAAAGCAAGTTGGTTGTCTTGAAAAAGTCTTGGGTAGGCAGCCGACAGAAAAGAAAGTTGTACATGTTGTCTAGCACACGCCAGCCCACAGAATGGATTGCTACCAATAATATTACAGCTATAACATATTTTAATTCTCCACCATCTATATTCAATCAAGAAATATCGGAGAGAGCTATTAAAAAAGCGTATTCTGAGTATAATTCTTACTAATAAACCAAATAATCAACACGGAAAGAAACATGTATGCAGTTTGAGTATCCAGCAGATAGCGTAACAGCTTTGTTAAAACTGATGGGAATTGTACTAGTTACCCAGCAAGAACAGCAAAGCAAAACACGAGGATGAACGAAATAATATACATGTGTTGACTGAAGTTTTATGATCTTTACACAAGATGCAGCCATTAAAACGAATACATGCAAACCACCAAATGAAGCTACATGTAAGTTGTACAACGATACCAACGATTTCAAATAAAATAAATAGAATTCATATAAAAAGGAAAGGGAGAGATATGTATAGAGACATTTTACAAATCTAGGGATTCATATATCAGAGATGATGTAGATCAAAAGGAAAGATGAAAAAAAAAAGCAAAAATAAAAAGAATTTTGATGTTCTCATCTCTTTTCGTACCCTTAATTCTCTTTGGCTACTCATAAGCCATTACAGAAGCAAAGGCAACATTCATTGTGGATGTTGCCTTTGCTGCAAAAGTTGTATGTATTAACTGAAGCTGATAAAGAAGTTGTGCAGTTATCGTACATTTAAAAGGCAAAGAACGAAAAATACACATGCAAGCTTAATTATCTATCAACTTGTCGAGTAGCAAATTTAGTAAGTAAAATTAATTATGATGGAACTGCATCAAATGGATTTCAGATGTCTATAGTCACACGAATCCAGATATTTCAACAACAGAATGAGAAAATTTTGTCCAAAGAAAATAGTCATTATCACTAGCTGTAGAACTCATAATCATCAAGAAACAAAAGTATGAATTTGAGAAGCAAATTCTCGTTTGGAAACTCGTCTAACTAGTTTATAACAAAGGAAATGATGGAAAAATAAGTAACAGCTTATGCATGCATTCAAAATATATAATACAAGAAACAGGTGATGATATAAAATCATATGAATATCAAAAATTACAACCAGCAGAATCAGCTATAAAACTCCCGCATGAATTCAGAAACAAATTAAAGATAGGGAATTGCAAAAATTAGAAAGAAACAGAAAAAAAGAGAAAAAGAAAGAAAAAGAAACTAGAGATTTACTAGGCTGGCCTCTTTTCCTATTTTGTCATTTATCGGGCAAAGTAAAATAGAGGAGACCCATCGCAATAGCCAACTATTGCCCTATTTGCATTCAACAACTGCTTCAGCTGCCCGATGAGGTTTGCTTTTCCTCCTGCTTCCGTTATGCCGAAACCCATTTGATTTGGTTGAGTCATCAGTGCTTGATCGGGTTCCGTTACCATTTTCCTCTTTGACTGGAACCGGCTTCTCTTTAGCTTGTGAGTTGCGCTTCCTCTTCTTTCCATTCTCTGATGCAGCAGGACTTTTTACATCTTTGTTACCTGTACCAGCTTTTCCATTCTCACCATCCTCTTCTTCTATTTTTTCAACTTCTTCATAATCAATATCATCTTTCAGTGGTTTTTGCGGCCTTCCCCTTCTCTTCTGTGCGGGAATTTTCTCCTCCTCACCACTTCCTGGGTCCTCATGATTGCTAGCGGTCAATTTCTTTCCCTTACCTCTACCTCTACCCATACTCTTAAAGGTCAACTAACTATAATACTCATACAAATAGAGACTCTCTCTGCCAAATAGGAAAGTACAAGAAAATGCGTTTGTTAAACAAACTACAGTAATTTCCATTATTATTAAACAGTAATCAAAGTTGTCCCAAATTTGGGCACTGAAACACGAATCTATGCATCCCATCGTACATTACATGGCAAAAAGTCCCAAGAGATGGATACTCAAGTGTGAATCAAAACAAGCAATAGCAGATCTAAATTAAACTGAGAAGTATTAATAAACCAAAGGGCAATCAGCAATCCATAAACTATGCTCCAGAAGATAATAAACACGTAGCACAAGTTAATCTTTTTTCATCCCCATTTATCATCAAAGAACCCAATATATATGTGCCTAAGGAGAGGTCATGAATTACAAACAGGACATCTGGGCATAAACTTTCGGAATAAATCATTTCAAATCCATATATTGACAGACAGAACTAAAGCAAGCAAATTTCAGCCACTGTGTGGTTTCCAAAGACGAAATATTCAATCAAATGATGTTTCAAAGTCCTTAATAACGAAAAACATTTTGGGAAATTTGATTTCTTTTCTTTCTACAGCAGTTTCAAATTAGAACAGACAAGGGATTCAAGAAACAATATGCACAAACCATCCAAACAAGGAATAAACTACCACAAAATGGAACCTATAAACCCAAAGTATTGTACTATACAGAATTTACTCTTGATAATTGAGACTTGAGAACACGACAGTATCAATCAAAGGCCAAAGTCAAGTCCCAAGACAAAGTAACTTGCGCTAAGAAAAACTCCCAATTAGGGTAAAAGCGATAAGAATAAAGCAATCAGGATATTAAGAAAACAAAGCACTTATTGAAATTCCAAGTCACATAAAGTTCCGAAACAGCAATCAATCTCCGTATATATAAAAACAAGATCCAGATTGAAGCAGGAACCAATTTTTTTTGACAACATATGAACTTCATAGAACTGAAAACTTCAACTTCCCAACTCACAAATTCTCAATACATAATCCAATTACACACAGGTTTCAATCATGAAACATATAGAAGAGATATTGAGAGACAAATTGAAATATTATTCAACGAAGAAAACTGACCTGGGATGAAACAAAGCGTATTTGCATATTGAAGAAGAAATCCATTACTTGAAATCTGTTAAAGCAAACAAAGAAAACTCAAAAGGAAGCAAAACCCAGATGGTTTTTTCTAGGTTAGTAGATTAGTAAAGGTAAAAACTTTGACAAAAAGAAAATGGAGATTTTAAATCTTTGATGAGTTCAAACTTTGATCTGAAGCCAAAACCCTTCATAACCAGATAAAGAAACATAGAGATTTGAAGAATTCAAAGACTGGAATGCCAATAAGTTTCAAGAGTTGTGGCCCCTCAAAAACATGGCCAAAATGAAAAAAAAAAACTTCGAAGACAAAGAGAGAGAATACAAAACAAGAAGGAAAGAGAGAAGATGTGTGAACAGATATTTGTTGATTGGCAATGCAGCCGGTGTGAATACTGAAACTTGTGTAAGAAATTGAAGTAAAAGGTTATTCTTGTAAATTAACATTGGCAGTACAGTCTCCTAGTTTTTAAGATTTTCATGTGCTTGACATGTACTGCTCCTTACACTTCAAATTAATGGGTTTGGATCTTACAACTCAATTTTTTTTTGAAATTTAATTATTTATATTTATATGAATTTGAAATTTTAGTAGAGCAATAATATTCAAATATATTTTTCATTTTTAATCCAAGAAAAGTTTTAGAAAAATATATTTAAATTTTTTTTAAAAGTCAACTATATTAGGCAATTAATATAATATTATAAGATATTAAAGTTTACTATATTTTACATTAAATTTTTAAAAATTCATAATATATTATCTTTAAAATAATAAAATATATGATAATAATAAAATATAATAAAAGAGTAAAGTAAGAAAAAAACTGATTGAGAAAGAGGAAGAAAAAGATTTGGTTGGTTTAGGAAGAGAAAAGGATGGTAATTAACCCCCCTTATCTATCTCTATTACCAAACTAAAATTTGTTTATTCTCTACCTTTGACTTGGTCATTACTCTACTCTCCTTTAATATTTCAATTATCTTTATAAATAAATGGGATTTGTATATCTAAATGATGTTAATGTTCTTACCAAAAAAATTTATAATAATTATGACAATATGTAGAACCAATTTCACAATGAATGATATTTTTAAAGATTTAGGTTTTGGTTGGATGATTTATAGTAGTTTAAATAAGTCATTATCGTTGATCTATTCGAAGATATAAAATTTTTAAAATAATATAAAAATTTTAGTAATATAATAAATGTATTTCTTATACACAAATTAACAATGTATTTAATATAATATAGTTATATTATTATTAATATATATTTTATATAATAATTTTTTATCATTATATATATATATATATATATATATATATATATATAAGGGGGTGATTGCTGCTGCACTGAAGGCTCAGGTATATTTCGACT
>JAVXUL010116151.1:0-17451 GCA_035590515.1 Trichilia minutiflora
GAGAGTTAATCATACTTTAAGTGTAAAATGATAAATTTAACTCTTAATACACATACACTTTTATGTACTCATCACCATGCATCTTCCTGACCAAGATAAGATAGCCTTTATTACTGATCAGAGGCTGTATTATTACAAAGTGATGCCTTTTGGATTGAAGAATGCCAGAGCCACTTTTCAGAGGCTAGTGAACAAAGTGTTCAAGCCACTGATCGAAAATTCTATGGAAGTCTATGTGGATGATATGATTGTGAAATCCACCAAGGTTGAAGATTATTCTCTCCATCTGGAGCAAGCCTTCTCCCTCTTCAGAGAATATAATTTGAGATTTAATCCCGAGAAATGCACATTCGATGTCAGGTCTAAAAAGTTTTTAGACTTCATATTCAGTGAACGAGGGATTGAGGCTAACACAACGAAGGTTCAAGCCATAATGGACCTGAGAGCCCCCAGGACCTTGAAGGAATTACAGAGCCTGACTGGAAGGTTAGCAACCCTAAACCATTTCATCTCAAAGTTCACTGATAAGTGTTTTCCCTTTTTCAGGGTCATGAGGAAAGGCAAGGGTATGAAATGGGGTGAAGAATATGAGAGTTCATTCTAACAACTCAAAGTCTACCTAGTCTCGATCCCACATCTAGCCATCCCTTTGCCGAAAGAAATGTTATACCTCTACCTCGTAGTCAACCAACACGCCATCAGTTCAATACTGGTAAGAGTTGACAATCAGAAAATACAGAACCCCATCTACTACACCAGCAAGGTATTGTTGGATGCTGAGACCCGATACGCCAAACCCAAAAAACTAGCATTGGTACTCATTGTAGCAGCCACAAATCTGTGCCCTTACTTTCAAGCGTATGAAATAACAGTGCTCACTGACCAGCTACTAAGGCAAATCCTTTATCAACCCGACTTGTCTAAAAGGCTTGTCAAATGGATGGTGGAGCTCAGCTAGTTTGATATCAAATTCTAGTCCTGAAAAGCTATCAAGGGGCAAGTGCTGACAGACTTCGTTGTGAAGCACACAATAGAGAAAATTCTGACAGTCTCGCGTCAAGATGAAAACCATCCGAACTTTATGGGAGTAGGACAGCCCTGTCTTGAGGGCCTTCCTCTTTGGCATTATCTATCGATGAGTTCGCGTGCGTTAATGGAGGCAGAGCTGGAGTTATCTTAGTCAACCCTGCAGAAGAAGAGGTTTATATGCCCTTAGATTTTCTTTTCCTGTTACTAATAATGAAGCAAAATATAAAACTTTGTTGGCAGGCTAAGGACCGCATTAGAGAACGAGGTGCATACTCTCACAGCCAGCAGTGACTTCCAACTCTTGGTAAAACATGTGAATGGCGCTTACCAAGCCCGAGAGGAGAACATGAAGCTTACTTGGCCAAGGCCCGAGAGCTGATTGGCCAATTCACTAAAGTGGAACTACAAAGGATCCCCTGATTCAAAAACCTCCGGACCAATGCATTATCAAAGCTCGCCTCAATACTGACTAGGAATATCCCAAAAATGATCCCTATAGAGACTCTGCATCACAAAAGCATCGGTCTATCAGATGATGACACAGTGATGATGACCAGGGAAGGACCATCTACCTGGATCGACTCCATCATGAGGTATATAGAGGAAGAGTTACTCCCTCACGATAAAGCAAGGCTCTCCGGATTAAGAGAAATACCACTAGGTTCACATTAATAGATGGTGTTCTCTACAAACAGGGAGTCAGCACTCCCTATCTAAGATGCTTTGCGCCATCAGAAGTAAAGAAGGCGTTGGAAGAGATATATCAGGGATTCTGTGGGAATCACAGCGATAGTAAGAACCTAGCCTTCCAGATACTGAGACAAGGATACTTCTGATCGACCATGAAACAAGACGCCTATGACCTGGTTTATCGATGTCATTCCTGCTAAATCCATGGGGAAGTCCCGAGACAACCCCCCACGAACCTGACAACACTGCTCAACCCTTAGTCATTTGCCCAGTGGGGACTAGGTCTGATAAGACCTTTCCCGACTGTCAGGGCTCAGGCCAAAATGAGTAGAAGCACAACCCTTGTCCAAAATCACAAAAGGAAACATGATTACCTTCGTTCGCAAAAGCATCCTCTACAGACACGGCATCCCTTGCGCGTTGATCGCTGACAATAGAAAGCAATTCGATAATAAAGGATTGGAAGATTTTTATCGAGAGTGGAACAATGACCTCAGGCTTGCCTCTCCTGCCCACCCCAAAGCAAATGGGTAAGTAAAAGTACCTAATAAAGTAATCAAAAAGTTATTAAAGAAAAAGCTGGGAGAGAGAAAGGGAGCTTAGGCTGACGAGCTTTCAAAAATTCTCAGGCATATAGGACAACGACAAAAACTACCACAAGAGAAACACCTTATCTGTTGGCTTATGGATTTGAGGCGGTCATTCCTGTTGAAATGAACATCCTTAATTTTCGTACCCTCCACTTTGACGAAGAAGAAAATTAGCAAGCCATGCACCTAGAGTTTGATTTATGAAAAGAAGCCAGAGACTATGACTTGATACGCATGACTGCCCATCAGTAAAGAGTCTCTTGCGCCTACAACAGAAATTTTAAACCTCAGTCCTTTCGAAAAGGAGATCTTGTTCTCAAGAAGATCACCCTGAATACCCGAGTGAGGGCCGAGGGATCCGTAGGTGCTAACTGGGAAGGTCCCTACCAAGTAATCAGAGCAGTCAGGCTAGGTACTTATAAATTAGCAAAGCCAGATGGTAGTATCCTGAATAAGTCGTGAAACATCATGATACTAAAAAAGTATTATCCCAGAGACAAAATTTTTCCTCAGGATGCTTTACTCGTGATGTATTAAAACACTATCTATTATAATGCAGTTATTATGTTTTGATTACAAGCAAAAAAGCCTTGAGCAGCATCTCTCTCTCTCTCTCTTTGAATTTTTGATCGAGTTAGGCTTTGTAAGTCCCTGCACTGTGTTAGCAGACTGAGAGCCTAAGACCTGACACAAGGCCAGGCATCTTAAGACCTAACCGTGTCACCTGCCAACTTCTAATGTTATGGTTGACCTTAAGACCGTAAAATTTCTAACACTATTTTGAGTCAGTGGCCATAGTAGGCTTTGTAAGCCTGTGCACCTGTCAGGCAGACTAAAGCCTAAGATCTGATACGAGGCTAGGCATCTTAAGCCCGAATCGCATCTCCTGTCAACTCCTAATTTTATGGTTAGCCTTAGGGTCATAAAATTTCTAACACTAATTCGAGTCAGTGGTCATGGTAAGCTTTGTAAGCCCCCGTACCATGTCAGGCAGATTGAGAGCCTAAAATCTGACACGGGATCGGGCATCTTAAGCCTTAACCACATCACCTATCAACTCCTAGTGTTATGGTTAGCCTTAGGGCCTTAAAATTCCTAATCTGTAAGCCCCCGCACCATGTCAGGCAGACTTAGAGCCTAAAACCTGATACGGGGTCGGGCATCTTAAGCCTAACCGTATTACTTGCCAACTTCTAGTGCTATAATTGGTGCTAGGATCATAAAATTTCTAACACTAGCTTGAGTCAGTGGCCATGGTACATATTGTAAGCCTGTGCACCGTGTCAAGTAGACTGAGAGCCTAAGACTTGACACGAGGCCAGATATCTTAAGCTCTAATCGTGTCACTTACCAACTTTTAGTGTTATAATTGGCCTTAGGGCCGTAAAATTCTTAACACTAGTTCAAGTCAGTGGCCATGGTAGGCTTTGTAAGCCCCTACACCGTGTCAGATAGACTGAGAGCTTAAGACTTGACATAGAGTCAGGCATCTTAAGCCCTAACCGTGTCACCTGCTAACTTTTAGTGTTATGATTGGCCTTAGGGCCATAAAATTCCTAAAACTAGATCAAATTAGTGGCCATAGTTGGCTTTGTAAGCCCCCGCACTTTGTCAGGCAGATTAAGAGCCTAAGATCTTACACAGGACCAGGCATCTTAAATCATAACCCCGTCACCTGCCAACTTCTAGTGTTATGGTTGGCCTTAGGCCATTTCTAACACTAGTTCGAGTCAGTGCCCATATTAGGCTTTGTAAGTCCCCGGACCGTGTCAAGCAAATTAAAAGCCTAAGACCTAACACGAGGTCGGGCATCTTAAGCCCTAACCGCGTCACCTGCTAATTTCTAGTGTTAGGATTGGCCTTAGAGCTGTAAAATTCCTAACACTAGTTTGAGTCAATGGCCATGGTAGACTTTGTAAGCCCCTGTACTGTGTCAAGCAGACTGAAAGCCTAAGACCTAACATGGGGCCAAGCATCTTAATCCCTAACCGCATCACCTATTAACTTCTAGTGTTATGGTTGGCCTTAAGACCGTAAAATTTCTAACACTAGTTTGAGTCAATGGTCATGGTAGGCTGTATAAACCCCTGCACTGTGTCAGACAGACTGAGAGCCTAAGATCTGACATGGGACCGAGCATCTTAAGCCCTAATCGTATCACCCGTCAACTCTTAGTATTATAATTGGTCTTAGGGCCATAAAATTTCTAACACTAGTTTGAGTCTTGAACTACATCACATGGTATAATTCTCTTTTCGGTGACTGGCATCCCGAGAGTGTAAGACTTGTACAGGATAAAGCATCCTAAGTCTTACTTTATATCAAGGCATCTCTTAGCATTAAAGATAAAATCCCTTCACACTGGTAAAGCCCCCATCACAGCATTGATCAAGAGCCTGATATGACTCCCAGTTAGATGATGAGTATGCTCAACTCTTCTGTTCTACCAGATGCGCCCCAGCTAAAGGGCATCCAACCGATTCAGAATGATATACTTCATAAATATTCAAATAAAAAAAAATCCATACACGGACAAGATAAGAAAAAAAACAAGTATAAGAAGGGGGGTAAGAAATTATATTCATTCATTTCGAGTGTAGGGTTACAAAAATATTAGTGTGTATTCGTTATTTACATGAAAAAGTACAAAAAAGTATAAATTACAACAATGATGAGGACAAGGTCAGTTAATACTGGGGGACTGGTCAGGGGTATTTGAGGTTGTCATCTTCTTCTCCTTCATTGGAGGAAATCTCTACAGGAAAATCTTCATCATTTGTTGTCTGACCCTGATAACCTTGTGCTCTGACTTCCTCAAAGGAGGGGTCTTCAGTTGATCGGCCCTAGTCTCCCGTCCCCTCCTCTTCAGTTGTCATCGGGTTAATGTTGAGCCCCATGGTCTCAGGAAGAGCATCTGAAGTGTTTGCGCTTGAGACACCTGGAACCTCCCAACCCAGCTGACTGACCAGCCACCTGAGGTCCAATTCAGGGTATTCTTGAAGAAAGAGGTTGCTCGTCAGGTCCAACCCTCATCCACTCCTTGATCGTACATGGACTCCAACTAGGCCAAAAACTCTTATTTCTCCTTCTTCAGTGTTTTCAGGGACCCTGTACCTCTTTCAGTTGTTTACCCAAAGAGTTGCATTCTTTTGATAGCTTGTTGCATTCATTTACACTATCAATCAGTTGTATCTTCAGACGCTTCTCTTCTGACTTGATCGATCGATAAAGGTTAGACAGCTTATTACTCTTGTCTGTGAGACTCCTCCTCTTCTTCTCAAGACGATCATTGTCTATGAAAAGGGCCTGGGTTAGTGCCTCAAAGGACGAAAGCTTTGAAGCCAAGTCTTCCCTCTCTTCATTCCATTGAGACTTTTCACCCTCCAGAGCAACGGCCCTGGCCTCTAATTTGGCCTTCGCCTTACTCGCCTCTTGATGGATGACGTTTGTATATTCATAGGCCCACTTCTCCCATTTCTCGATCGTCTTAAGTGCCCAGTTTCAGACCTTTATTGCCTGTTGGAAGTTCTCTAGAAAAAAATCCAACAAGAAGGCATTCTGCATAAAGTAAACAAGGCAAGTTAGCACCCCATGAAAGAGTGGGATGATCCTCCCCAAATGCAAATGATCGAGGATAGGGAGATTTACCCTATGAGAATACATGCTCAGTTTGCCCAGGGCTTGTAGTGGAGACAAATCAGATATAATCTCAGCCCTATGGGGAGTGATTACCCCTCTCCCCGCATTTAATATTAGAAGGAGGTCGCCATAGTTCTCCCTCACGTTCTCAGCCAAGTCCTCCTTCCCGAGGTCATCCCCTTCCTCGTCCCCATCTTTTGAGAGGGAATATTGTCGGCTTTTTTGTTAGCCGGGCCTTTATTTTTCTGACCCTGATCCCTTTTATTTACATTTGTGTCAAGGGCATGGTCTTAGTTGCCTACCCTTCGCGATCAGGCTGGCTCTCATGGCTCTGCCCAAGAGCCTCCTGCATCTCTAATCCCATCATCGGGGAGACTGATGCGCCTTCCTCTTGATAGGGAATCTTCGTTTATGTTGCCATCGGGAGAGCAGGAGGATAGGGGCGATCGGATCTTTGTTTAGTCCTCCGCTTAGCCTGATCATCATAAATAGGCTACTTGCCCTTATCTCTAGCCTGAGGAGGATTGCCACCCCGAGGACGCCTCTCTTCCTCCTCCTTACACCACTCCCAGATGGATAAGCCCTTCACTTTTGGGCACTCAACTTTTTGACCTCCTTTCTCGGGAGTCTTTTGGGAACCTCCCTTCGCGAACCCCTTCCCTTTATCCTTGGGGACCTTAATTTGGGGGCTCGTAGGCTATCTTGGGTTCCCTTTTGGACAGTAGCCCCTTCAGGATTTCGATCGCCCTTGGCCTCCCGACTTCGACAACTACAACAAAAGTTTGGGACCACGGTCAGATATAACCCTATAGAAACTCATCAAAACTGATCATGAGAAAAGACTTACCTTCACTCATAGCAGCTCTAGCTTTCGAAAGCTCGTTCCTCATCGTCGCCTGAGATACCAGTCGAGAGTTCACCAAGTGCTTTAGGCTCAAAAGGATCCTGACATCCGTGGCAGCCAGACTTAATAAAAAGGCTACCACACTTGTCGGAACATCAGGTTGGTCCCTTCCCGCCTCTGTATTAAAAAGCTGATCAGTAATCTAACCTTTGCTAAAGAAATATCTTCAACCAAAGGTCTATATATATTTGAGAGAATACTTGTCTCCTCAAAAGTAGAGAGTATAGGGCCTTAAGGTGACCTGATCCAATCCCCACTGGCGATAAACTAGCGATCTTTCTAGTGTTTATTAGATGAAGAGTTTCCTTTTATCTTCATCTGGTACTCGGGGCAAATCTACAAATAGTACCACTTTGGGTGCTGGCTGACACTCCTCTTGAGTGTACAAAAGTGTAAGATCTCGTCAAGAGTTAGAGCAGGGCGTCTTACACTAGCCTTCAAGATAAATAACCACTTAGGATTCTTTAGCTACTCAGAGTGAGCTGATGGGGGGGATCCCAAAATCTCTGAAGATCTTGACAAAACAGGATTGCAAGGGAAGCCGAGCCCTGAGTAACAGGTGTTTTCATTCATGACCATCTCCCCAGGGGCCAAAATGCTTAAAACCTCATGGACATGTGGCACTCTAAGATGCATATGTTCAGTGATGGCAAACAGCTTCTTGTAAGCATAGAGGTCTGCCTCAGTGACTGTGGAGGGATACTAGTCAGCTTCATTTGGACCCTTCGCCTTCGCCTGCTCATAAGCGCCATGGTGTTCTTCTCTCTCCTCATGACCAGGCAAGGGGTCTTCTACAAACCACATCCCCGATTGAGTAGCATCAGATAGATTTCTTCGTTAATCCATTTTTCTCAACCTACACAGAAAAGCTCACCATGAAAAAATTTGGACCAAGTGTTACCAAAAGTGGTTTAAAACCAATAAGACAAAAATGTTCAAAAGAACAACAAGAACTTAAAAATCATACCTTTACAAAATGACGAAGGCAAAATGAACAGTAAGGTTCGTGAATATAACAGGGATCATACACTCATAAAGCAACAGCAAACACAGAAAAACAGCACTAATAAAGCAGTAAGAACTCAAGGAAGCAGAAATAGGGAGAAAAGCAAAAACAAGGGGGGGGGGGGGGTATACTACTCGGACCCCTGATCTCAACTGTCAACTTCTACGGCCAGGGTGTTTTTATATGTCCGAACCCTATCAATGATCTCATAACCTGAGAATGATTCAACCCCTAGCCACTAGGGCTTGACACCTAGGCCACTAGTAACTCGGCTGTAGTGCTAGAACTCGAAGTAGTGACAGCTCACAGACTGATGAACTTTCGAGGTAACAGTTGGATAGTTTGCATTTAATAGAGTAGGTTATCGAGGAGTCAGGATGAGATAGGTCTTCCAAGACTACTAACGAACGAACATCGTGACGGGAACACCCCTAACCCCGGGCAACCTTTCATCAGGCTCGGATTTTCAACAGGCCATAACTCTCAAAAAAATCCAATCACTGAATTCCACCCGATCAGACAAATAATTTCTTATAAGAGCCTCTCAGGGCTCACACCAGAAATTGGGGGACTGGATGTTTGGGTAAAAGATCGGATGACATGTGGAGGCCACTCAGATGGATCTGTCACCCTGACGATATCATCTGGCCTCCCCTTCAAAATCCCTGACTTACCACTACCCCGGCTCCCCCACCCCCCGCCCCCCTCTCGGGTCCCTGGTTGTCCACCTCTCAGGCTTCTTGACCACCTGCCTTTCGGGGACCCTGGCTATTCACCACTGAGCTCCCTGACTCATGCGCCTTAATAGCCCGACTGCCTACTAATGGCCTCTTAGGGACCCAGCCTGACTCGCATCCTCCGAGTCTCTGGCCATCTATCGCCCAGGCCGCTTAGCCACTGTCTCTCAAGGAAGCTCGATGCTGTCACCGACCCTTAGAAACTATTAAAAATGAGAATTATAACTGATCATGTACCCTGTAATAAAAAGCGCCATCCTGACAAATTTCAAGCACCTGTCCCATCTCCCGTCGAAGCTCAGCAGGTCTGACAGCACCAGGTTTGGCAGATGTCACATTCCATAAATAAAAATGGCTGATGCACTATCTTGAGATAGGCTGTTTCATCATTTCTATTCTCCGATGCCAAGTCACTTCAATCACGTCTCAAGAACCCTATATAAGGAGGCAAATTTAGTAGACAAAAGGGTTCGAATTCCTCTTCATTTTCACTTTACTTTTTACTCGAGTTTCCTTTTCCTTCTCCTTTCGTCGAAATTTATTGCTCTATTCTCCATATTTTTGCTAACTTAGGCATCAGAGTTTTCCCATCAGGACCCTCATTCTACATGACTCCCAGCAAATTATTGTCTTTGAGGGATTTTGTGGTGAAGCTCTTCAAGGAAGGATCTGACCAACCTACTTTCTCTAGCGAGGATCCGATAACGTAATAGCTATATTCAAATTCACACCTCAACACAAACTATTATATTATATTTCTAGAACACAAAATAGGCCTCTTATTTATAGACAAATATGAGAGCTAAATGTCAAAGTAGGTAGTTATAATATTTGACAATTAAGTTGAAAACTTTGGCAAATGAAGTTAAAAGATTCTAGTTGCCATAAAAATATTATGGATGACCTCAAAGATCAATTATTCAACTTCTATAGTAAACATAAAAATTGTAGATAATTGACTCATCTTTTAAGTGTCACTTATATCAGGTAAATCCGAACTTTCTATCAAAAGATATGGGTAACATACTGAAGCACGGTCAGGCTAGACTAGAATAATAACTAAGCTTGATTGATGGCTTTGAAATATAACTTAAAGCCTGAACTGATGATTGGATCAAATATACAATGAGTTACCTTTTCATTGGATTAATAGTCACATCAATTGCTCTCTCGGATGAAAAGTTATGGTCTTTTTACGTTCACTGTATTAAAATAAAAATTAATTAAAATTATAAATAAAATAAATTTTACATCAAAGACTAAAAATATGCATAAATGGAGAGAGTTAATCATACTTTAAAGTGTAAAATGTTAAATTTAAATATTAATACATGTACACTTTTATGTACTCATCAATAAGATACTATACGAATGACTTTAGTACAAGTGACAGATTGTTAGTATGCTCTAAAATCCATTCATGTCATCATTTTTAGGGATTATGTTTTCATTAATAAATAAAAAAAATGGTTCTTAATTCACATATATAAATTACTTTCTTTATTAAATTATGTTGAATAATAAAATATGTGTGTGAATTATCTAGATGATTTAGTTAATTATTAACTAAAATTACCAAATTATTCTTTATAGAGGTGATATTGATTAGATATCAATATCACACTGTAGGTATACTAAATATCGCCTGAGGATATCATATGATGATATAAGCAAACTAATAATGCGAGTATTGTCATAAATGTATTAGTATGGATTTATAGTTTGTGAACTATTTATTAAACATGATCAATAATTGAGAAATCACATGGTATGCATGCAGTCAATGGTTTATCGATAAATTATACTAGTATACGATAGTCCTTAGATTTGAAAGATTTGAATCGGACCTTCTATGAATGCGTATAGTTCATATGGTGTATAAATCATAGTGATGATTCTATAAATTCTACGAAGCAATCCTAGATAAGTATTCAGAAAAATGACTAGAGATAATGGATTCGAAGATACAATCCAAGTATGCAAGTTACATCGATCTATTTATGGATTAACGTTACCTTCTCAGAATTGGAATAATCGATTTGACAATGTGATCAAATTATTTGATATTTGGCCAAAATCTAGATGAACCTTGTAGTTGTCAAAAGGTGATTGATCATACAATTATATTTCCAATATAATATCTATATGACATATTATTGAAGGAAATAATATTAACATGATAACTGTGATAATATCTAGTTATCTAAATCCTTCTCGATAAATGATCTTTGAGAAATGACCTATGTCTGTGGAATTCATATTTATAATGTCACGTCCTATCGTGAATCCAAGAAATATATCCTATTAGTTAGAATGCATTCCTAAGACACGTCAGGCATAAGAACTTATTTTCAAAATTCATTTTCAGACATAAACAAAATATGATAGATTTTTAAATACATTCAATTCATATATAAATCAATGTTGTATTTCTATATAACTCATTACATTAAATACTCGTTTTAAATAAATTACTACAATAAACTCTTGATCTAGCAAAATTTTAAAAAATCAAATTTATTTACTACATTTATTCTGCTCTGTAAACCATACTACTATGAGTCGAGTACTTGAAAATATTTCTAAAATCTCTTATAAGGTATTCTATGCCTGCACACGACTATACTAACCTGATATGGAAGAGTGAAGGATGAGTATTTGAAAAAATACTTAGTAAATAGTAAAATACAATAATAAAATGAAATCTATAAATAATATATGGCATAAAGAACTATAACGAAAATGTCATAAAAATTTCAAACATGAAAATCTCTCATTTGGTCTGTAGGATCCCATCCATTCTATTTCGAGTTGTATGACTGATCTGCAACTAGTAGAGATATGTATACCCATCTTGGTGTATAAGTATTATACCATACAATATGAGAATATTGAATTCGACCCATTTTATCTCGGACTGTATGGTCAATCCTTATTCCCAAGTCTATGGGATTCTATCTACTCTACTTCGAACTACATAGCCAATCCTTACTCTTGGGTATGTTAGACTTCACCACTCTACTTTGATTTGTATGATTAATCCTTACCCATATGAAAATCAAAAACAGCTACAAACAAGATCGTAAACCCAATATCGTCTTATAAGGATACAAAGCCAAAATCATTACCAATGGCCTACATGACCAAAATAGCAAAACTAATATCGACAGTACACAAGGCCAAAAATAATACTAATGGTACACAAAGTCAAAATCATCATTAATGATTTATAAGGCCAAAATCATCATTAACGAGCAATTTCATAGTTAGCCTCCAACCTCAAGTCCATATAAACAAACATATCATGAATATCATCTAATTCTATCACAAATAAGTGACCATCCCGGTAACCACACAATCATAATTCCATCACCTCCCAATATCAATTATATATATATATATATATATATATATGTGTGTATGTATGTATGTATGTATGTATGTATGTATGTATCGAGCAACATATCCACTCACACTGAGATGGGAAAGCGCTCGCTCGACGTCCTCCTTGTATCAGAGATACTCTAGGCATGGCTTCTGAGTCTACACATATATATATCCATAAAATTCAATACTCTTTCACATAATTTACTCATGCTATAAAATGCATGATGCCCATGATGACAATGTAACTATTGCCCTGATCTTCTTTGTTCTGAGATTATACCAATAGTTTGGGCTCTCTCTCCTGCTAACCCTCTGGCTACCCTTATTACCACTGTTGAATGAATCATTCTTAGTTTTCTTAACACCATTACATACTTTAACATCCTAATTTATCAATCTAAATTAGATTACGTCTAAAATCTAAGGATTTTAAGAACAGTAATCTAACTACTCTTTTTTCTTGATTCATGCTCAAAGATAACTCAAAATAGAGAAATAAGCTGGGGGTGTACTTATCCAAGTTGATAGATATGTTTTAAGTCCCTCATTACTTAATTTTTCTTCTCAATTAGTGTTCATATATAACCCTTCTCTCTTAATTCCTCTCGAATTATCAAGCAAAACTCTGATTAGATGGTGTTTTCGAGCTCAGTATTGATTTTGAGGTTATTTCATGAAGAATGATAGAGGTTAGAGGAGATTTGAGTATGGAATAGTTTGAAGATGAGAGTGAAGAGAAAAGTTATAGACGGGGAGAAAAAAGAAGAATAAGGAACATAAGCCCCCGTTGTTCATTTATAAAAGTCGTAAAATAACTAAAATGTCACCCAAAAAGCACACTAAAATATAACACGCCCCTAAGTATCGATACTTCCTCTCAAAGTATCCATACTTTGGCTTGAAAATGATTTTCAAACTTTTCCACGTGTTCAAGTATCGATACTTTCATCCAGGTAGTCTTTTGTTATATTAAGAGTATCGATACTTTTCTCCACATATTGATAATTTTTTTTCAGAAGTGGCTCATCATGTTCAAAGTATCGATACTTTTGCTCGAAATATGAATTACACAGTTTTGCTACATTATAAGTATCGATATTTTTCTCAAAATATCGATACTTTCTATCAAAAGTTGAGTTCTAGGTTTATCTTACGTCCCAAAGTATCGATACTTTTCTTCAAAGTATCGACACTTTTCTATACTATCTACAGTAACTTTCAAAGTATCAATACTTTCTTCAATAGCGTATTGATACTTGGTCCATTACTATTTACTACAATTCTAAAGATCGATAATTTCTTAATATATCAATACTCAAGTTTTACTGTTCACTATAGTTTATAGAGTATCGATACTTTTCTTAAAGCGTATCGATACTTTTTGCACTGACGCAACTCAGTGATACTTATATACCTAAGTATCGATACTTTGTGTCATTAAATAGCGTATTATATTCTAAGTATCAATACTTTCTATAAAAGTATCGATACTTATAGTTCCTCAGTGCCAAGTATCGATATTTTTGATTGTGCACACATTGATGCTTCTTCACTTTCATCAAATAGGGCTACCATTTTTAATACTCTTAACTTTTGATCCAGACATTTTCACAAAACTCATAATATATCAACAGAAATCTCTCTTTGAGCTTTACAAAAATGATAGGGAACTTTTCTTCAATTAAGAGTGATTTTGAGATTCAAAATTTAGTTCTTTCTCATCAACTCATTATTCTTTACCTCACATCTCTTCAAAAATAATTTCATTTTAACACACCTTCTAATGTATAATCTACACATAATAATATCCATGTAATTATATAAAAGATTTATTATAATGCGCATAAACTTAAGAAACAAGGTTCACATATAAAGATAGATCGAATAAGATAACATGATTATCTTAATATATTATACATAGAGAAGATATTGAAGTAATTTAACATAGAAAATTCTAAAAGAGTTCTCTTGCCCTTCTATTATAGTCTTAAATCTTTCTGAAGATTTTAGTTATAAGACTGATAAAGAGGCACAATAGATGTATAATATACTTTATGCTTTACTTATAGGTAATGTATACAATTCTATATATAAAGTCTGATACATGTAGATATCAAGTAATTCTAAAGAAAAAAACATTAATCAATTGTTAAAATAATTCTTAAATACTTAAAAAGTACCAAGGATTAATTCTGAGTCATGGATGTCAAAAGTTGTACATTCAAGGATACTCAAGCTTTGACTTTGAGTTAGATGTAGATGTTAGACAATTTGCATCCATGTTTATTTTTATATAATTATAAGACTGAATATATTGCTATTTAAAAAACTACGAAAGAGGTTGTTTTAATACATGGGTTTATTTCTACATTAGGTGTGATTCCTAATATAGGTTATCTGATAACAATATTCCGTTATAATATTGATATTATTATATAGGCAAAAGAACCTTGAGTATACTGAAAAACCTAATGATATTTAGCAAACATATCACATTTGAGAGAACTCATTAGCACTAGAGAGATATATTGATAGAAAGAACAAATTTAGTAAACTTTGTTGCTAATCCACTTACTAAAATAATGATACTGAAGCAACTAGATCAACATCTTAAGAACATAAGTATAAGATACTATACAAATGGCTTTAATGCAATTGAGAAATTGTTAGTGTATACCCTATAAACCATTTGTGTTATCGATTTTTAGGATTATATTTTTATTAATAAATAAAAAAATGATTTTTTATTCATATACGAAAGTTGATTTCTTTATTAAATCATGTTATATAATAAAGTACGTGTGTGAATTATCCAGATAATTTAGTTAATTATTAACTAAAATTATTAAATCGTTCCTTAGAGAAGTGGTATTGACTGGATATTAATATCACATAATAGGCATACTAAATGCCATTTAAGGACATTTAAGGATATCATATGATGATATAAGTAGGTTGACAATACGAGTATTATCATAAGTACATTAGTATGAATTTATAATTTATGAACTATTTATCAAACATGATCAATTATCTATAAATCATATAGTATGTATGTAGTTAATGATTTATCGATAGATTATACTAGTATGCAATATAGTCCTTAGACTTGAGACATCTAAATCGGACCTTATATATATACGTATACTTCATATAGTGTATAAATACAGTGCTAGTCACACTTTGTATGTTAAAGTCGGTTTGATTAAATGTTACTCATATAGAAGTTTGATTGACGATCAAGATGGGATTTGTTGGCTCGTACAATGGGATTGAGAGTTCAGCTAACTTTATCCTAATTCAAGTTCCTAAATGAATATTGATAGATGTCTGAAATAAAGACATTAGTTAATTTTATATAAATGCCACATGAAAGAGTTTATAGGATGGGTACATGACATATTGATCAAATATTAGTAAAAGATCCAATTTAGAGTATTGACATACCCCGAACCCTAATTTGATTAAGATATGATAATAAAAGGACATTATCCACATTGTATGTACAATCAAGTAAGGCTTGATGAAGAATCACTTCATTATGAATTAGGGACAATGGTGCATTGTTACATGCCAATCATGGTCGTTCAGTTTCAAATTATTCGAAAGTAACTCACAAATAATTTACTATGAATCTTTATAATTACACCAAAATCCTTATATATTAAAAAGTTGTTCAACAGAGAGAAATTATTGCTAACACTTTCTAGAATAATTAGTGGTTGAAATATATATATATATATATATATATATGTATGTATGTATTTATAATTCTTTAATGTGTTAAAGAATTATGGCGAAGAAGTATATTTATAACTTATTATAAGTAAATATACTTGGTTGTTGTTTTAATAATTATCCAATGGCTAATCAGTAATTGTCACCATTAATTTGTGAAATCAATAAATCAAATTAATTATTATTTTCTTAATAGTTAAGGAAATAGATAATTGTTCAAGGTCAAAATAGTAATTGTACCATTAACTTCATATTATAATTTTGTTAATTATATTAATTAATTATTATTTACTTAATGGTTAAGGAAATAAATAATTAACCTAAGGCAATTTGGTAATTGCACTATAATAATAGAAAGTAAGAATTAATTAATTGTTAATTAATTTAATTTTATTTCTTTAAATTGTTAAAGATAAATCCATCATTTACATTTATTTTTATTTGATAAATGACTTAATATATATAGTGCATTTTTATTGGTCCATATGATACAATTTGATTGACCAAAATTATGATAATTATCATGTAAAAATATATAAAAAAAATGAAGAAAAAATATCATTGTCTTTCTTGGAAAATTCAGCCATGAGAGGGGAATAGAAGAAAATTTGTTTTTCTTTAAAATTTATAAGAAAATAGTTTTTTATGCTTGGATGGTATAGATTGAAGAGACTACATATTTTGTAACTTAATTTCACCAAAATAAAGCTTGAAAAAGGTTAGAAAATTTAAAAACTTAATCTTTAAATATATATATATATATTATTATATATATTATCTATATATAGGATATTTAGAGATTTTAATATTTTGCATATATTTATATCATAAAAATGATGTGAGCACAAGTATGGATGACAAGAGGAGAGAAGCAACGGATGAGCTAACATTACCGCAAGGACCAATTACAAAATTAAGGGTCAAAAAGTTCAAGGAATCACTTCAAAATTATATGAGTAGAATGTTATATGGGATGAAAGTTCATGATGCAACGAAGACCAATGGAGTTTCACCTAATCAAATTATGTTGAATTTGTAAGATGGGTCCAACCTATATTTAATTCATCATTTCAAGTTAATAAATTACTTTTTGGGCAGTCTACTACCTGCAATTTGTGTTTGGACATGTTTTAATTTATTTTGGTGTGTTTAATGTAACTAGTATTAACTTCTCTATTTGCACTTTATTTGCTCTAAAACCTTTTTTTTTAAATAGTTATTAGACTGTTTCTAGAGATTTTTAGCTCTAAGCTTGTTTATTTTGTTGAGAGGTCCAAGTTTAAGGCATAACCTAATTGTCTAGGTTATTTGCATTTGTGAGAGTATAAATACACTAGTCAAAAATATTTATGGGGATTCTTTTCTTATGAATGATAATACCATTGTTATGGGATTTTATACTCTTTGTTCAAGGTTTGGCTTGAATCTCTATTGCATCAAAAATTGAACATCATCAAGGTATTTACATCATAGTGAATTTGTAACATCCCGGTCCGATGGGAGCGGGAAGTGGCGCCGGAGCCGAGGGAGCCTGAGCAAGGAGCGGCTTCTAGTAGGCTTCTAGGATTGCAGGGATGTGCCGAATCCCACATCGGAATAGGAGAGAAAGTTACTGGGCTATATATGTAGAGTTGAAACCAAATTGTCAACAAGACCTTTTGGGATGGGTGGTGGTTTAACTCCAAGAACTACGCAGTTAAGCGTGCTTGGAGGAGAGCAGTACCAGGATGG
>JAVXUL010116171.1:0-17447 GCA_035590515.1 Trichilia minutiflora
CTTCTACTTTTTAATGAATACATGCTATCTCATTTAGGTTATATTTTAAAACGAGTAATATTATTCATTTAAAAATATTTTTATCATATATTAATAAACATAAAACTTTTTAATAAGAGAAAAGAAAAAAACTTGATATCATAAAATGGTAATAAAATTAATTAAATGAGAGGCTTTTTTTAATCGATATTATTATAATATTATTTTTAATATAGTCTTATCAATTAAAAATATAAAAATATTAATGTAAAAATACAATTATACAAAATTATTATTTATTAACATGAATAATAAATTAAAATGAATATTTGAAAGATTATAATATAAGTAATAAGTTAAATGAGTATTTATAATTTTAATAGAAAAAATAATGATAAAATTCAAAAAGATATATGATTTTATAAGTTAAATATGTATATAATATAATTTTTTTTAATCCAACTTTGCAACGATGGTTTAGTAACAAAAAATCCTTATTTTGTAAGACAATAATAAAAAATATATAATCTAATTATTTGTAATAGATAAGCTCTTATAGTAAAAGTTAATATTAGGGACCTATTTATAATAAAATATTAAAAATATTTTTATTTGTTAGTATATATAACATTAGGGACCAATCTATAATTATCTCTTATATTAATTTTTTGGGGCCAATCCAGCAATTGTATATAACATTAGGGATCAATTTATAATTATTTCTTATATTAATTTTTGTTCTTGGACTGGACTAGCTAGTAGGTCCGACCCAGGTTCTTGCTCAATTTGCATGTCATTGAGCAGATTAACATTTTGTTTTAGTGGGAAAATACTGTAGATAATTATTTTTTTATTTTTTATTTTTACTTCTATATAGTAATATTTAATTAAAGAAATTCTTAAACGAGAACACCTCATTCAAATCCCAATCCAATAAATTATAACAATATTTTATATATATATATAAAAAAAATTTAATCCATCAAATCAAAATAAATATTAATTGAATTAGTTTATCATCACGTCCGAAAAGATAGTTCAAATAAAACACACAATTTGATCTTCTTGACACTTTAATAGAGTGACATCTTTAAAGTTTGAACTTAAAATTTTTTAGAGGTTCCAATCTTTATTATCAAACTAAACCTTAAAAAATTAAATTATAACAACGTATATATTTATTTTGTGATTTATTGATTAAAAATATTATAATTATAATGATTTTTTTTACAACATATAACACGTTTTTAGTAAATAATATTATTAATATATTTAAGCTTTTTTAATTGACTATTTTTTTAATAATTTAAAATATTTAAATTATGTTTCATTAATTTTTAAAAAATATTAATTAAATATATTATTATTTAAATATTTTACTTAAATTAATTAAAATATAATCTACAATATACAAATAAATGACACGCCTTTAAATCAATCCATCACCAAAAATTTACGGTCATAGGCGGCTCTAATTGATTATTATTTTTAACAAGAACGTGTCTTTGGATTCCCAAAAGCCAAAGTCATTTTGAACTGTTTGATTGATAGGTATTTTCTAGCCAGGAGACCAAATTTCAGAAGATATGCAATTGGGACGATAAATTAAAAAGAGAAACAGTGTTGTTGAAAGAGAGCTTTCGATAAAATACCCAAAAGAAATGCTTTCGCTTTTTTTTTTTTTTTTCTCTCCGTTTAATTTGCATTTTATTGCTTTCATACGAAATCTGCATGGATGACCAATCACTTGGATCACTAGCCACACATTTTAAATTATTACTAGCTACAATTTTTTTTTTAATACAATACAATAGCTAGCTATCACTAGCTACACTTGATTTGGAATAATATTACCCCAACTAGTTCAAAGAACGAATTGAAAAGCATCTCGCCAGTAGGGTATGATAATCTTTTCTTTCTCTTTATATTAATATATGCTTTTGGCCACACATTCTTATCGGAGTAATTTCTCCTTTTCATGTGTATGCTTTCCATTTTTTTTTCTCTCTCTGTGTCTGTATAATCTTCTAATTAACTTTACCTTTCTTTAATTTCAGTGGGCATGAAAGTTAACCGAACTTGTTTAATGAAGTTGAGTAAACTAGCTAATAATTCTGCAACCATCCGTGAATATTTATAACATCAAACTGCACCGCCCATATCGATACAAGCAAAGAAAATGAAAACAAGTGAGAGCTTTTCTAGAACCTAATCATATAAAACCAGTTTTAACATCCTTTAAAAGACATTAGCTAGGGTAATACATATGGCAAGACAATGGAATTATTTACACGATATATATCTATGGATGTTTATAATGGTCCCATAGTGTACCACTCCAGTTAAAGTTGGCATTAAGGTCATGAAAATTCTGTGAGAAATTTGTTCAGAACTTTATTGTAATTATTTTGCTTCATGCTTTCTGGGTAAGGGATAATAATCATCACACGATCACAGCTGCTGGGATCGAACTACGCAATATTGATGAATTACTACTGAAAGTTTTGATCATCAATTTTGTTTTGCTAAATTAAAGCTTACGCACTATAAAGGAGATAGATTATGCACCATGGTCCATGCATGCTTTGATAGTTAGCACATAAATGTAATGTATGTAGTTTACGAATTTAACTCAACAGACTAATTACAACCACTGTTTTATTTTCTTCCAACGGGTCAACTCTCAGTATCCTTCATGTATCTCTTCTCACAACACCTTGCGGATCTTTAACTTTTGAGAAATATATTCCCATTGCCTTAGTTGTATAGCACATAACCATCGGTTATTGTTTTAATTAATGCCTGTATAGATAGATGGATAGATCAACGTAGGGTCATTATTAGGTATATTTTCTTCGCTGAAGTAATTATATAATTAAGTAATTAATTACTCGTAGTAATGAAAACCCAAAAAGAAAGCAACCTTTGGCTTTCACATGTATTTTAAGCATTCGTTTTCGCCTATATTAATTAGTGTTTTGTTTCACCTAACTACTATGAATGATTTGGTCTCCTCATTTAATATCTGATAAAGAACACTAGGTCAGGTTCACTTCTATTTTGCCATACTCTCTTGCTCAGTTGATGCGAAGATAACTTGTGGGATAAGCATTTCTTACGCGTTGAAGTTGATCTCTTGAAGATTATTAAATCCTTAAGAGAAACGGCTTCAATAAAACGATTATATATATATATATACGCACACACACTTATTTTGTTGGTATTTAATTTATGGAATCATACGTGACGCCGACCACCCAGGCGGTGAATGATGCAATATGCACAAATAATTTTGGTGAAGACGGAGTTCATCCTTTGCTTGTTTGAATATACAAATGCTTTCGATTTTTTTTTTTTAGGAAAATGTTTTTGAATTTAATATGCATGATTTTTTATCATCAAATTGGATTGGTGTCCATTTTACTAGATTTTGACTGGTAACAGTCTTGCCATGTTGACTTCACAAACTGACGAGATCTGGCTAAAATTTTCCAAGGGCTTTAAAAGCATGACTTATCGTGATTCGGGGCTCAATTGACTTATTGAATGTATACAATGTCCTTTTCTTCACAATTATGGTTGCGTTAATCAAACCCATAATCTTTGAAAAAAATTTAAACATGTAGAGTGTAAGCCATAAATGCAAAGCTGCCGAAGTTGAAAGTAAGCAGCTCTCTCTGAAAATGGCTTACACTTTGACTGATATACGACTTTGCACATACGAATTAAAAAATCCGTCATAATTCCTTATCAAAATGGTGATTTTTAAAAAAATAATTTTAATTTTAATTAAAATAAAAAACAATAAAATAATAAAAATATTTAATCCCATCAGTTTTAATCGATTTTGATTAATTTTATTAATTTATAAAAATATTTTAAATATTTTATTATTTATATATTATTAAAAATTTTATTTTATGTTTTATTTTATATTTTATTTTTATGTTTTGATTTTATATTTTGATTTTTTAAATAAAAAATAATTTTGATTAAAATAACAATGTTGATAACCTTATTTATTACTGTTGGACTGAACGACACCTCAAGGCAACTTTAATGGCGAAATAAGTGCAAACTATCACATCACCTTGGAAGTGATCCCTCCTCTGTCCTAAAAATTTCTGTAAACAGAAACTAACAGCTCCCAAAAACAATCGCAAACTACCTTTATAACTTCCATTCTTTTGGCAGCAACACAGTGTCACTAATGTGACCTAACATAGTATACATGTATAAATAAGTTGCCCACCGAAATCAGGATTTTTCTTATAGTTGCCTACTTGAACAGTTCAAGAAATATATGGGAAGACTCGAGTAGTATTCATGAATTCATACATCATAATGGTCCCTACCGATATCATGGGGATCGTCTGATTTGAAAAAATTATCAGGGTTTTCAGATTGTACTTTTCAAATCTTGACATCGACCCTTCAACATTTTCGTCTTAACCTTACCCGTTATACCAGGATTTCGTTTCTTAGATTATCAATGCTTCTCTTGTAATTGGCTCTGATATATTATATTATATCTACAACTCCTTGCATAAAGATTTCAACAAAGAGCTAAACAGACAAAACAAGGTAAAACAGTGGGAATTAATCAAGTCAAAGAAGTTTTGATGACGTGTTTGACTGCAGTTTATGTTTCTTAATGTTTTGTCACCTTGTAATAGTTTGTTCGAGCAGCTTGAACTGGTCGACGTGGACAACTTTGATTATACCTGCTTTTATATAATATTGAAATTCATGTTAGAAAATGTGGGAGTCCTGTAGAGGATATTCTGACGATATATTTTGTCAGATTGCTTTACTCTATATAGTCAAAAAGAAACTCCAAAGTTATTTTTCTCAATTGCTTGATGTACAATAATACACACTATAATAAAAATTTTCACTTACATCCCTCATCAAATTACACCAATTCAGCAGCGCTCTTTACTGAATTAGTGTAATTTAATTAAGCTATTAGTGTGAATAGCTTGATTCATTTGCGAATCTTTACGGCATTATATATAACAAATCCAACCATGAAGAGAGAGATATAATGATAAAGCCAATTAAAAACTTGCTAGCATTTTATGACTTGTAACTCTTCAGTTGTAGCCATAGCTAAAGGCATTATTGATTTGCCGTGGTGGTAATCATGGATTAGGAATTTGCTGAGGCATTTCTGTTTCTGGGTTTTGTACCTTGTTCTTGTTTTTCTTCTTTTTATTCTTGATCTCTCCATAGAAATAAGAAGCAAAGCCCCAAAGAGAAAGTGCAAGAGATACTCCCTTTTCTGCTTGAAACTTTTCTTTGAAGAAAATTACAGCTAGAACTTCTGTGACTGGTAGCTGAACTGCAATGATGATGGCGGAAAGCAAAGACGAGCCACAGAAAATGACTCCTATTGCTCCTAAGAAGAAGCATTGCAAGATTAATGCATTTGCAACCACAACTATATAATACTTGGCTTCACCCAGATCGAATAGCACAGCTTCTCTTCGTATTGCCTGCAAATAAATTATTGAATTTCACGTTAATGATATTAACAAAAAAAAATTGTATTTATAAATATTAGTGTAGTCATAATTAATCAATTTGGAAGTTCTCTTAATTTGCCTATATATACAAGTATAATAATTGAGAATTGAAATTTTTAAAAGAAAAGACACATCAAACTGGATGCGTTTGTCACACTACAGCCACTTAATAAGGTGGTCTCCCTTTTTCTTTGGCTTTAGCCACTCACATCAAACTCTCGGTAGTTAGTTTTATGTTTTGTAAAGACTAGAGTTGTAAAAAAAGTATATCTATATATCTATTCAATTAGTTAATATCGATTATTGAACAAATTATTCAATTAGCTAAAAATGTGTTGGTTTCCGAAGTTTTGAATGATAAGTATCCAGAATTCCTGATTAGACATGCGTGATAATATTAAAGTTAAAAGAAGAAAAAGAATATTGTCAATAGGATGCATCTACTTCTACGGATTAACAATAAACGAGTTGAAATTCACGATTTCAAAAATTCAAGTTAATTTCTACCTGAAAATTCTAGCAGCCTGGTCAAACTTTTTTTAACCCAAATTTATCCACGGACGGCAAAAGGTAGAGAGAAAGGAGACAAATCAAACCTGGAAATCATTGTTCACAAGCATTCCCACTGTGCAAAAAACTGTTGCGAAGAAACACATCACTATCTGAATCTCCAAGACAAGAGCATAGGTAACTTCTTGCCTTGCTTTCATGTAAGTCAACTCCACCATCGGCAAGACTAACCCATATAAGACTGACGCTCCAACTGTCATCAGAAAGCCTAATATATACTGTCTTGTTGATTCATTATCCGGACGATCACTATTTGAATGTAAACCTAAAACTGCTGCACCAATTGTCAACAAGAATACAGCGTTTATTGTATAGGAAGTAAATTTTTGCTTCACCAAAATGTAAGCAAAAATTGCTGTGAAAGCCAACTGGCTAGCGATTATCAAAGAAGATGTTGAAACAGGAAGACGAGCAAGGCCATAGGCGTATAGATAATCAACCAATCCAGTAAGAATTCCAATTATCGTGGAGGCAAAGAACATAGGAGGTTTCATGAAGAAGAACTTTGTGGGCGTTTGTGATTCGGTTCTGGTCCTTAGACTGCGACGGTGCAGATATGCTATAGTGATCGGGATGAGAATAACCGGCCAACCGCCTGTTTCGAGCCAACTGGAGAACCAAACTCTTTTTCCTCCATGGAGAAAGTATAATCTCATAATCAGTGGGCCGGCACAGTTGCCAATAGATAAGAGAACGACGTTCAGGAATAGCAGAGCTCTTTTCATGGCGGTGTTTTTTTTGGCTTGATTCTCCATGTGCACCATGTTCGTGTGCTCTTGTTGGTTCATACTTGTATTTGTCTAGAGACGTTGGAATTGGAGCAAAACGAAGTATGACAACAAACTATAAATAGAGTAATAAATTAGCGCAGAGTTGCATTAGGCAGTGTGAATTGAAAGAACTCGTTCAAGATCTCCACCGTCAAAATTCAGAAAGAGAGGCAAATATACAAGACACTGATGAGATCATCGCGGTTTTTTTCCTTGGATATATAAATTTCATTTAATATTTATATATTAAAAAACTCTACCATTCAATTTATTTATTAAATTTTGAGATTTCTAAAAAAAATTAAAAGTACTTTTTGAATGTGAGGATTTGGACTTACGATCAAGAATTTAACTCCCTTGCCCTTGGGTTGTGCCTGTACTTTTAGCATTTATTTATTCTAATACTTTCTATATTTATTTTTTTAAAAAAAATCTTACACAGTACACACTATCATTACTAAAACTTAAATAAGATTGAATAAAAATAAATAGAATAGAATATGATAAAATTGAATCACACGTGTTGTTGTATTGTGTTTGACGTGCAACATGCACGATTTGAGTATAGTTTTATTATTAAAATTTAATATATTCAATTATTAATTTAAATAAAAATTATAACAATATTAATTAATAATTCAAATTTAGTTATTATATTTTAAAATAATTTTTTATTTATAATTTTATGCAATAACTTTTTTTTAAGAATAAATTCTAGTTTATGTTATATTTGTTTTGATTATTTATTTTATTATAATTTTTTAACAGCATAATTTATTACCAAAGCCATATAAATTACTTTTAGACTTCACAATAACTCTAAAAATAAATTTATCAAATACTTAATTAATTTTTTTATACTTAATTGTTTTCAACGACACAATAAAATGGAATTTTTTAAAAGTTATAGTAATCTTGAAACAGGCCATAAAACTCTATTTACAAATAATTTTTTTACTCATCAAACATATTTTCTTAAAATTTTGTATTTAAAAATAATTTTTGAAATTCATTTAAATATTAAGATATAATAAAAATTGCTCTAATTTTTTAAAAGTATTTTAATTTATTTAAATATCTAAAAGTATTTTAGATAATAAATTAAACGAGCCTTAATTTTTTCATTTATACAATCATGTAAAAGTAGGAGTGAGAATTTGGATAAATGAATCGAATTTAATTCAATACGAAAACGATACGATTGTTATTTTTATTAAAAAATATAAATACAAATATCATACGATTATTTAAACACAAATTTTCGTTTAAATACAAATATCCATTTAAATATAATTATTCATTTAAGTATAATTATATGATTATATAAGATTATTTAATTAAATACAGTTATCTTTTTAAGCATGATTATTCTTTAAAGTACGATTATCTATTTAATTTTTTAATATTTTATAATTTTAAATTTTTTAAGTTAGTACTAACAAAATTAAACATTTTATACTATTTAAAAATATTTTATTAATTAAACATTAAATTATTTTTTAATATTTTTATTTCTTATTATTAAAAATAAAAAACTCTCAATACTTTAGAAATAAAAATTAGGATATTATTTTAATTTCAATTCTAAATAAACTTTTAAAAAGTAGTATAATTAAAATCTTTAGTTTTATAATCAATATTTTTCAAAACAATATTGCATATATTATTATGTATATTTTTAAATAATGTATAAGACACATGTTATAAATAAAATTTATATTTTTTATTTTTAATATTTAATATTATGATTATAAAAATCATGATATTAATATTTGTTTACTTTCAAATTTATTAAAATATTAATATCTATTTAAGCAAGATTATATATTTAAATATAATTATTTATTTAGGTATGATTATTCAATTAAATACAATTATATATTTAAGTACGATTATTTAATTAGACACAATTATTTATTTAAGTTGGTAGTCATAAAGTTATTTAAATTTTTTTTTATTATATGCTAATTTATTTGATATAAATTAAATAAATAAATTTCTATAATTGTAAGACTTTTGAATTAAAGTTGAAATTTTGTATCATAGGTGAAGTGTAAACAAAGGATTATACTTCACTGTTCTCTCGGGGAAATAATTGTATTGACCAAAATCAAGAGAATAATCATTGTTGAGTTGGATAGGATTAGGATATCGGACATATAACATAAAAAATAAAAATAGATTATAAAATAATTAATTAAAGAAACTATTCGAATAATGGTGGGATAAAAATTTTTATTTCTTACAAATTAATGGTATTGCTAAAATAAAATGTCAACAAAAGCATAAATAAATAGATAATTCTTAGACACAAGATTATTTTAAAACAAGTAACCATCTATTAAAAGAAAAAAATAATAAAATTGGTGACATGAAAAAAGTGAGTAAATTTGGGTCCATCTAATTTAAGTCAATGCAATTTATTAATTTATATATTTTAGATCCATTTAAAAATTTTATTAATTAATTTATGCATTGAAATTTTACGATCTATAATTTACGGATGAATTAGGGATTACATTAAATTCTACATGTTAACATGTATCAAATATAATTAATTTTAATATTATAAATTATTTTCACATAAATATAAAGTAATATTATTTTCTCATAGTAATTCTATTATTTTATTTTATTTTTAATTAATTTTTTTTGTCTAGTTTTATAAAAAAATAAGAAGAAATAACTAAATAAAGATTATAAAAAGGGAATTGATTAATTTAATTGTATGACAAAATATCTCTTTGCTTCTTTTGAGATAATATTTTTTAAAAATAAATTTTTTATTTTAACTCATTTTCTATATTCTTTTTTATTACAAATTTTTTAGGAAACTTATTTTTTTCATATAAGTATATAAAATTGTGATATTATTTATTATTTATTATTTTACATTCTCTCAAAGTAGATTTGTTTATTTATTGTATAATACTTATATCATTTATTTTAAATTTAAAATTATATAACAATATTATTAAATATCTTTCAGATTTAGATCTAAATCTAATTCCATCTAAATGGCTCATATATTTGAACCTAAATTTTAGATAATGTTTTTAAATTTAAATTGAAAACTCAATTTATAAAACTAATCCAATCCAATTTGTGTTCAAGCAATTTGGATTGGATTAGATTAAATTGTGACATATTTGCATATTAAATTGGATTATCTTAAATATAATCTAATGTACGAATTGGATTAAAATTTTTGTTCAATATAATTCAATCTGCATATACCCACCCTTACATAGTAATTAACAAGCATTCAAATTTGTTACAAAATAAATAAATAAATTATATAACAATAATATAATTATACTATATTAATTATTATATTATTTTATATAAAAATTTATATTTTAATATTTTTATAATAATTAATATTAAGATTCAAACTTATATTATTAATTTAGCTATTTTTATTTTTGTAAGAAACAAATTTAATAATATAACACTATTAAATTAATTTTATAGTTTTATTTTTAATAATATAAATGTATAGTACTAATGCAGCAGCTATCGCCTTAATTTTATGTGTTAATTTATGTATAAATTAGCAGTATTTGAACCTATATTAAATAATTAAAAAATTATTAAAATATATAATATATTGTTCAATTGATGAATGTGTGGAGGTCATTCAATCATATTTAGTGAGATACTATTTTTTAATTAAAAAATAAACTTTTATTTATCACTTAATTTCATTATTAAAAATAAGCTATTTGAATAGATAAATCAATGAGAACAATTGTACGGTTTTTGTTACATCTTTAAATTCGAAACCAACATTTCATTGGAATGGCTGGTAACAGTTGGATCCCAAATTGCCCAACTTGATGTTTGTCGCACACTAAAGACACTCTCTCTCTCTATGTCTATATAATTGATATAATTCAGAAGAAAACAAAAGACCAGTACAAAGGCTTTCACGCTTTCCTTACCTTCTTTTCCCATCGGTCCTACTCTAAAATTATTATTGGCTTGAACACAGCCCAAAAGTCTCGTCAATTCCCAATATGATATATAGGACAAACCCGAAGACAAGCACAACACCAAACGCAAATTGTAAATGGGCCATCAATCAGACGCAATGGTATCAATCACAATCTCATTCAGATCACGTAACCAGAGTTTTTAAATTATTAATGTTCTCCGATAAGCAACTGAGAATTCAAATCTTGCGTTTATGATAAATATTTATGGATTTATATTAATTATAATTTTATTAAAATAAACTAATAAGATAATTATTAAATATGGGAATTTAATATATATGATTTAAGATAAATTAGATTTGATATGTTTAATAGGTTAGTAGGTTGTGTTAAAGTTTTTGACCAAAAGATTCACTAAAATTAATTAAAATATGCTAAATTTCTTTTTTAACTTTATATAAAAAAATATAAAAATTGCATAAAATTTTAATTTATCTTTATCTCATTAAAAAGGTTATTATATATGTAGAGAATATATATGAAGATTTAATCTTTAAAACATATGAATTAAATTATTACAGTTAGTTTCACAATAAGTACATATATGATTTAAAATCAAAATAATTATTTGGATGAATTTTTTGCTTATATGATTATATTGATTTTTTATAATATTTAATATTGATTTTGTTCTTAGATCTAGTTAAAAAGTTAGAGATTTTATTCCTCTAGTTAATTGTTTCAAATTGATATAAAATATCTGTTCTAATTTGTTGTATGTAAAGATAATTTTGAATTATAATTTTACTGTTTTTGTATTTGATCAGTTTTGGGTATTTTAAATTTTATGTGTTTTACTCAAAATTGATGAATGATTTTAGTAGATAATTGTATGTTGAATGATTTGGGATAATTCTTGATTAATAGGATTGCGAAATTTGGCCGGAATTTTAATTCTTATTGATAGAAGTTATGTTTTGAAATTGGAATCTATTTTTTGGATTTGGCTTATTTTTTAGGCCATTTTGAGTAAATAAACCTTAATATTGACTTTAGAGCATGTTAAAAACTAAATCTAGGCTTTAAAAATCATTCAATTTGAACAAAAATAACAAAAATAGGTTTAGGTATGAACTGGATTGCGAAAACTTGAATTACAAGAAATCGAACCCAATTTGAGCCGCTAGAGGAAGGGGGCGCATGTGATATACGCATGGGGCCTAAATTTACAGGTGCCAAAATAAAAAAATACAATGCACATGTGATACACATGCAACTCTATTTTTGGATCCGTGTAGTTCACACTCCAATATTAAATCACAAATAATAATGATAGATAACTATAAGATTTTCTTTATTTATGAGAAAACTTTAACTTCTTATTTATTATCGTCAAAGTAATGCAATAATTAAAAATCATAAAGTTAATTAAAATTTATTTATTAATAAAAAATAAATTAAATTTTTTTCATAATTAAGAAATTGATGTGAATTTACATCAAAAGAAAAAGGGCTAAAAGTGAAGGGTTTAATAATTCAAAAGGAAAAGGGAAAAGTTACAAGTGCTTCTTCTATAAAAAGAAAGGCCATAAGAAAGTTGATTGTTGTGAGTATAAATATTGGCCAAAAAAGAATGATAAAGCTCAAGGTAAGTCTTTAGTATTAGTTTATATTGAATCTAATCTAGTCAACATTCTATTTAATTCTTAATGGTTAGATAGTGGTGCTATAGTTCATGTTGTTTCTACTTTATAGGGACTAAGGAATCCGAAGAAATCAAATAAGAGAGAATCAAGACTGAAAGTTAAAAATGATGTAGGAATTAAAGTCAATTCTATAAGAACAACTACATTTGAGCTTGACACTCGTTTTTAGCTTATTTTAGAGAACATTTTTTATGTACCTTCTTTTAGAAAGAATTTAGTTTCAGTTTCTCTATTAGATAAAACTGTATTTTATTTTCATTTTGGTATTAATAAAATTGATGTGATTTATGACTCTAATATTATTGATAACTGTAATATTTTTGATAGATTATATAGATTCTCTCTATCCTCTGATATTTCTAATTTGTCCCTCAATGTGAAAAATTGTGTTGCTAAGAAGTCTTTGATCAAGAAAAAATTCTTAGTATTATGGCATAAACATTTGGGTCATGTGTCTAGAGAAAGAATTAAGAGATTGATTAAGATTGAAATTCTTTCTACACTGCTTTATGATGATGATTTGGGATATTGTGTTGATTGTACAAGAGTAAAATTGACTAAGACTAAGAAGAAAGAAGCTATTTATAGTCAGAATATGTTAGAAATCATTTACACAGATATCAATGGATCTTTTTCTATCACTTTATGTAGTAATAGATACATAATCACCATAACTGATGATTTTCTTAATATGATTATATTTACTTAATTGAGGAGAAGTCTGAGACTTCATAAGTTTAAAGTTTATCGAATTATAGTCGAGAAACAATTAAGAAAGATTATTAACATTGTCAGATCAGATTAAGGTAGAGAGTAGTATAGTAAGTATACTAAAACTGGATACCTAAAAAAATCTTTTGCTAAGTTCTTAGAAGAGGTTGGGATAGTTCTTCAATACACTGTATCTGGTACTCCTGAATAGAGTGGTGTAGCAAAACGTTATAACCACACTCTTATCAAGATGAAAAGAAGCATGATGAGCAAGTCAAATATGTAAGAATTTCTATGGGGTGAAGATTTAAAATAGTTACTTATATTCTTAATTGTATTCTTAGTAAGTCTACACTTAAGACTTCATCTGAACTATGAACTGATAGAAAACCGAGTTTGAATCACTTTCATGTTTGGAGCTATCCTATAAAAGTACAGATTTATGATCTATTGTAAAAAAAGATTCAAAGACTGTTCATTATTATTTTATAGGTTATCCAAGTTGCTCCAAAAATGATAGATTTTTTTGTCCTACTCGTGGTACCAAAATTATTGAGTCTTAAGTAGTCAAGTTTCTAAAATTAGTTGTAGGTAATGTAAGTCATCTTCAATTTGGGAAACAAAAGAACTAAGAGATATTGATTTTATACCTATGATCCCTGTTACTTTTCCTAGAGGAAAGAGTAGTAATGCATGACAGATTCAACAGGTAGTACCACTTGTTATTGAAAAAGGGATACAAATGGACATGCAAATTAAAGAAAAGGTTATAAAAACTACACAAGTTCTTAAAATTCCTCTTAGGAGATCACAGAGAGTGAGAAGACCAACGATTTTTTTATAATTATTATGTTTATCTCAGTGAGGTCAATTTTGATCTTAGTCAGGGTTTAGATTTAGTGACTTATAATGAAGCAATTAATGGTCATAATTTTAATAAATAGTTGAATACATGTTAGACCAAAAGGGACAGCAATAAATAGATAAAATTAGTTCATGTTAGATAATAGAGTTTAGCAAGTAGTTAAGTTATTTGAAGGGCTCAAGTCGATAGGTTGTAAATAGGTATACAAGACCAAAAGGGACAGCAATGACAATGTTGAAATATTTAAAGCTACACTAGTGGCAAAAGACTTCACACAAAGAGAAGATATTGATTTTACATAAACCTTTTCACTAGTGTTTATTAAGGATACTTTTAGAATTATCATGGTAATGGTTATTCATTATCACCTGGAATTTTATTAGATGGATGTTAAGACAACTTTTCACAATGGTGAATTGAGTGAAGAGGTCTATATATTTTAACTTAAATGATTTAAAGAAAGTGGTAAGGAGCATTTGGTCTATAAGTTGAAAAAGTCTATATATGATCTAAAACAAGTTTCTTGTTAATGATATTTGAAGTTTGATAATATGGTAATTTCTTTTAACTTAGTAAAAATAAGGTTGACCAATATATTTACATAAAGATTAGTAAAAGTAAGTTCATTTTTCTTGTTCTTTATATAGATAACATTTTTCTTGCAAGCAGTGATATAAGTTTGCTTAAATGAGGCAAAATAACTTTTGACCACAAATTTCAATATGAAAGATCTTGGAGAGGCTTCTTATATCTTAGGAATCGAGATTCACTGTGATAAATCTTGAAGAGTTCTTAGGTTATCTCAAAAAGCATTTATAGATCGAGTATTGAAGAGCTTTAACATGTAAATATGCAAGCTTGGAAAGGTGCCTATTGTGAAAGGAGACAGGTTTAGTAAAAATTAGTGTGCTAAGAATGATCTTAAAAGGAATACAATAAAAAATATTCCATATATATATATGTAGTTGACAATCTCATATAGTTAAGTTTATATGAGACTCGATATAACTTTTGTTTAATGCATTCTTCGTCAATACATGTCAAATCCTAGACATAATCATCATGTTGCAGCTAAGAAAGTAATGAGATAGCTGCAAGGTACAAAAAATGTCATGTTAATGTATAAGAGAGTTGATACTCTCGAATTAATTGGGTATTCTGATGCAAAATTTAATAGATGTCCAGATGACTTGAAATCTATTTTAGGTTATATCTTTATGCTAGCAGGAGGAGCCATTTCTTGGAAAAGTATAAATCAAACTCTAACAGCTTTCTTAACAATGTATGCTAAATTTATTACTTGTTATGGAGCATTTATTTATGATATTTGGCTTAGAAATTTAATTTTAGAGCTTTAGGTGATTGATTCAATCTCTAAATCTATAAAGATCTATTATGATAACAATGCTGTTATATTCTATTTCAAGAACAATAAAATTAATAGTAAGTCAAAGTACTTAGAGATCAAGCATTTAACAATCAGGGATTTAGTGAAAAAGGGAGATGTTATGATAGAAAATGTTACAACAGACTTAATGTTAACTGATCCTTTAACCAAAAATTTGAGATCTATAGTTTTTGAACAACATATTGTGAACATAGATATACATGTATTTGTTGATTCTTTGGTTTAGTGAAAATATGATATTATGTTTTTTCAAATATTTATGAATCGATGCATATTATTTTCATATAATTGTTTATTATTTTATTTCTTGATGATTATCATATTATGTTTGCTGTTCAATATGTAAATTAAGATGTATTATGAATCTCAATTAGAACATTGTATTTAACATATCTATTATTATCATTAAATTCTTGAAGTTAAATAAATGGTAATTAGAAGCATAGACTTGTAAAGTTAATAATTAAATCGGGTATGTTTATTAATACTATATAAAGTCTCAAAAATAAAGTTATCACAAACATATGGACTTGTTAGAGTTTGATAATTTCTTGTTCTAGTATTAAAGTATAAGGATAGAAAACTATAATGAGGATCGATAAGGTAATGATAGATTTTTTTTATGATCAGATCTAAACATCATACCTCACTACACTATTAGACCTTAGATCCTTGTTTATTTAATTGATGATATTTGTGATTATATTTCGGTGATAAGATGCATTAGTTGTCATAATCTAATATTAAAGATTAAATTAGATTAAATTGTTTTAAAATATTGAACTTATGACTATTATTTTTTATAATCTGACCATATCAAATGTTTTCTTTGTTATTAGCCTGAGAGTCTTTTTTAAGTAACTTAAATTATTTGGTTTTTAAAATTAATTGATGTAGGCCAAGTGGGAGAATATTAAATATTTGTGGGCTTATATTAATCATATTGTTTATAATTTATTAAAACAGGTTAATGGAATAGTCATTGAGTATACGAACTTAATACATATTATCTAAAGTAAATTAGGCTTAACATCTTTAATGGATTAGTGTAAACTAATAAGTTATGCTAAAATTTTTGGTAGGAAAATTTAGTAAAACCAATTAAAGTAAATTAGGTCTCCTTTCTAACTTTATATAAATAATATAAAAGGTGCATGAAACCTTAAATTGTTTTACCCCATTAAAAAGACTGTCATATAAATAAAGAATAGAGAAGAAGATATAACCCCTAAAACATTATCTCTATAACTTAAATAAATACATATTTTATTCTAAATCTTTGGTTATATATATAAAATTAAATTATTATACTTCATCATTATGATTTTCTTAGTTTTGGTTTACATATTACGTTTACATACCCATAGTAGGTCTCATATCATTTGATAGTTGATCGTCTCTCCTCTAGTTGTCATGGAATAAACCGTTGCCTATTTTCTAAGCATGATGTACGTTTTAATGTCACATGTTTATATATGTAGACCATGAAAAGAGAAATGAAATGAAATTGATGGTGAGTTCTTTTAACAATACTATATGTTAGAAAAAAATTATGGAATTCTCTTTTTGATTGAACCTATGAGGAATTAAATAAACACATCAATCAAAAATATAGATAAAAAAATAATGATCAACACAAGCCAATTTTTAACGTAGAAAACTCCTCCAATATAAGGGATAACAACCATGGAACCGTTCTCGGAGTCCACCCAAATCTTCACTATAAAACTTTAGGTATAAATCTAAATTTAATAGGTACAAAACCTATCCCATAATCACTAATAATGATAGCGTAAACACTCTTAACAATTACAAGTGAAGATCAACCCAAAAATAACTTAAAAATTGATAGAAAACAAATCTTTCTTACCCAAAAATAAGCACTTTTGAAATTGGCTTTCAAGTTTGTGTTATAATTATCCAAATGATAATTCAACCATTTAATTGAAGAGAAAGATGTCATAAACGTATC
>JAVXUL010116229.1:0-33369 GCA_035590515.1 Trichilia minutiflora
CGGCCAAGCTTGGGGAAGAAGAAGAGGATGGTGCAAAGTGAAGAGGAGCTAGATTTCTTGCTCTAAGCTTCATCAAATATTCATCCTTGCAAAGAGAGCATCAAAAGCCCTAAGGTATTGTCACTTGATTCCACTTGGTTTTCATGATTTTAACCTAGGATTTTTGGCATGAAAAACTTACATTCAAGCATGCAATAGGCCATAGAACCTTCAGGGAGATGACCTAAGAGTCAATTCCTGGCATGTCATCATGGGACTAGGCAAACACATCAGTATTCTGCCTCAACACTTCGATTTTTGCTCAGAGGCCAGGTTAAACCTAATTTTTATGACTCTTTCAGGTTGTTTGTCACTTCATAATACAATTGTAATGTCCTCTATCGGCTCGAAAAATGGCAACTTATGTTGTCGATTGACTTTCTCATCTAATTTCTAAAACACTATTTCTTATTGATTATCTTCTCCCTATTCTACAATTGTTTCCTCCGGAGGGTATTTATGTATGCAGTAAGAGCTCCTTGAAGCCATGGTAAAATAGGATCGAGACTCCTTTTGACTTCCCTTCATAATCCCAACTCCGTCTCCTATTCTAAATTTAAGTTTCAAATAATGAACACTCTCTACTACTTTAGTAGACCTGAGAAAGGGCCTCCCTAAAATCATAGAATATGGCATCTTGAAATCCATAACTTGTAACTCCACCATTGTAGTCTTCTGATATGGCTTATCGTCCATTGTTACTGTTCTCAAAGGATACACACAAGATTCTTCGAATCCATGTAGAGCAGTCTCGGCAGGTCTCAATCTCAGATCTTCAATCCTTAAAGAATCTAGAGTCTCCTTGGAGATGATGTCAGTTGAACTACCTGTGTCAATCAAAATCCTGTCGATCTGAGAAGTTCCCACTATTAAAGTAACCACCAAGGCATCATCATATAGATAATGGACTCTATATTCATCCCCATCAGTGAACAGTATAAGAACCAAGGCCACCTTTGGCCTCTTCTCTGCGTGCACGTTCATCACGTGAGGCGTAACAGTTGAGCTCAATAACGAATATCAAGAATAATTTTTTCAATACTTGTTAAAAGTTCTTGCTAAAATAGGACCCCTATGATCACCATCAGATCGTCTCTCCTTTGACCTTGGTTCAGGTCTTGTGGTTTATCGTTAACATCTACCACGAACTCAATCAGGTAGTTATTTTTTATCAAGACTTTGATCTGACTTTGTAGATCGTAACAGTCATTTGTAAGATGTCCGACATCCTAGTGGAATTCAAAAAACTTATTCTTCACATCTCTGGTAGGTTTCGACCTGATTGGGCGAGGGTCTAATAGGAGTATCCCCTGCCTTTTTATCTCTTCTAATATTTGTGACAGAGGTGCGTTCAAAAGGGTAAAAATTCTCTTCCTTTGCACCTAAGCCACTAATCTCGGATCCTCCCTTCAAGGTAATCTCCTTTCTCTAAAATACTGGTTGTCCTTTTATCTCTCAACTCTAAAGTGATCAAGGGCGTAGCCTCTTCCCCGATTCATCTTAGAGGATTTTCTTTTCTTAGCCTTCCACTTCTTATTCTCAGGCTTATTAAATCGATTGTTTTCTCTCGGAAGATCCTTTACAACCTTCTCCTCTTTTATTTTTAGCACCAATTAATTTTTTATCTCTATTTCATCAAGTAATTCTCTTCGAGCAGTTTCGTATATAGTCATAGAGGTCCGACACACAGCGTACTAAGCTTAGTCTATCTTCAATCCTTGTTTCAAACCTCTAATACCACGGGGTGATGAAATGCCCTCAGTTCTAGCACTTCTTCATGGTACCTCTTTTATGAAACTCCTGAGACTTTCTCCATTTCCTTGTTTAAGCAACAATAAGGAGCTTAGAGTCCTGGTGCTGAAAACTGCTCCCTAAATTCTTTGATAAAAATGTTATATAGCTGTGCAAAATCTTGAATGCTTTCTGGAGCAAGATTAATAAACCATTTTCTTGCCTGTCCCTCCAATGTTAGTGAAAATAATCGGCACAACTGATCTTCACCCAAACCTTGGATGAGCATCATTTTTTGGAAGAAGTCTATATGAAAAGAAGGATCTGTTTTTTTAGGAAAATAAGGTGATTTGAGGCATCTTAAACTTACAGGGCAAAGTTAGACTCATAAGTCTAGGAACGAATAGAGACTTAGAATTTGACCCTATTTGTTGAACAGATTCGGTAAGCTCACCTCGGGGCTATGCCTTTTCTCTATTCATCTCTTTTATAAGCTTCCTTACCAAAGTCTCAACATCATTTTCCTTGGTAATGGTTCTCCAATCGTCCTCCTGGCATGAATACCGATGCTTAAAAGCTTCACATTCCTTTTTTTGCCTTTGCTCTAGGATCACCCTCATGTCACTAGGAGGTAAACTGGTTTCCAAAGACTTTTCTTGAGCAGATTTTGTACTCTAAGATATACGAGTGGATTCATGACAATGTCTTTCACGGATCTTGAAAGGCACGTTCTCATTCTTACCTTCCATCCTCTTTAAAAGAGGTCCCTCAATATCCTTGCTTTTCCTTTCTCTACTACTGTGTATCTTTTTTTTGGGACTTTTCTTCTCATTCTATCATCGGTTTTCATCATTTTTCCCGATCGCGGGGTTTTGCTCTCTACTACTTTGTCTGGTATTTTTAGACCCATCTGGAGCATCTTCCTCATTTTTGTTATTTCTTTGATCAATATTTGGATCTACTGGTCTTTTTCTACATGTCGTTATTCATTGTCTTTAAGCTATTGTAGCAAATGATTTACTTCATCTGTTTCTCTCGCATGGCATGACCCGCGAGTAGGGACATTCTCTGAGTTAGACTTGGAGCTTCAATGCTCCGAAATCTCTTGTAGTGTGTTCTGTGCTTCGTCTGCTACTGTCGTTACATCAATGGAATCCTCTTCTGGGTTTCTCCATTCTGAGGTATGCCTTCAGGTTGGATAAACTCTAGTTATTGTCATCTTCCAGACAAATTGGTGATTTACTAGCTTTTTGTTTGATTTTCCCACATACAGCATCAAATATTGATGCAAGAAGTTGTGATCGTCTGCAACCTCGAGTACCAGCTACTTCTCCTTCTGTAATGATGGATTTTCTGCCAAACACCTACTCTGTAAAACACAAAAACCTTAGGGGTAAAAGCCGATGTCCCGATAAAAATCCTTCGATACTTAAATCAGTAAGGTTTTTACTTATGTGTGAGAGTTGAGAGAAAATCAAGGAGAGAGAGAGAGAGTTTGTCTCCGTGTGTCTGAGTGTGTGTCCTTCTTTTTGTGTAACAAAAATCGAAATATTCATTACTCGTGAACGTAAAATGAACATGCCCTTTTTCTAGAATCTGTCAGTTTTTAATCATTGGCTTGCCTAACCGTATATACATGTCATTTTTTTATTGATTTTTTTTCAAAAGTTTGTTGCGAAAATCACGGAACGTAGAAGTCACGAGGTCTGTACTTGTCTACGTGTATCGGAGTATATTATAGAGGATCGATGGCATCGGATGGCTAATTCTCGGAGGATGGGTCATTAAGGATATATTCCGAGACGTTATAGGTCTTGGGTGAAAACTTATACAATAGTTAACTGCTTAACACTCCAAAAGGAGGTCTCGAATGATGGTACTATCAATTAATCATGAATACATATTTGTTACGAGTAATCCAAGGTGTTTCATTAAATACGTGACCTCGAAAACTATAACAGATAAGAACTCTTGCTTTAAAACTGAGGAGGAAGGTCTCGAAACGTCACCGTAAGAGATCAGTACCCCGAGATAATAGGCTTAGACTTTTAGACTAAACTCTTTGTAAATTACTCAAGCATATGTTAAAATTAAAATATATTATTTTATAATTTAAAATATTTTTTAAAATTAATAATATATTCATAAAAAATTTACTTTTACTGTTATTCATATATTATAAATTTAAAATAACTTTATTAGTAGTAGTAACAATAATAATCATAATCATAATAAACTATTTTGAATAATATAATGTTATTTTCAAATTATTACTAAAAAATAAAATATTTTAAATTAATGTTATTGTTAACAAAAATAATTTAAAAATAATAATATTATTCAATATAACTTATTATGATTATTATTGATATTGGTATTAATATAATATATTTTGCATAATAGTATATAATTTAAAATAATTTATTATGACTATTATTGTTGTTGATATTAGTATAAATTTATTTTAAACTAATAATTTATGAATACTAGTAAAAATAAAATTTTTTATGAATATATTTATTAATTTTTTAACTATAAAAACTATATTAAATTCTGTTATCTTAAAAAATATCTTATTACAAGATTTAAGACTATAGAAATAATTGAGAATTCAATACATATAAATAACTTATTAATAAAATGATTTAATTATATAAATAATTATACTTTGTTAACTAATTTATGACATAAAATATTTTCATGTAAAGTATTTAACCTTTTAAACAATTTTGTTTGATTAATATTTTAGATTTTTGATAAAATTAGTGCGTTGTTTTTACTCATCAATAGACTTTATTTGATGCCACAGTGAATTAGGGATGATAATTTGAGTTACGACACGATTATTCGATATAATTAAATAGATTCGGATTTGAAAATTTTAATACAAATAATAAACGAATCGTATTTGTGTCACATGATTAATAATTGTGTTGAATTCGGATTTGATCTTCTGAATTCGTTTATTAGTTCAAATACAATTAAAATACGATTAGTTAAATGAATAATCATATTTAAATAAATAATTATAATTAAATGAATAATCATTTAATTTAATAATTTAATTTATTTATATTTGATAATTAATTTATATTTAAATAAATAATTAGTTAAATAAATTAAATTTTATATTAAATAATTAAATAAATTGAATAGATTAAATTGAGTTAATAATCTAATCGTATCGTGTTATATTATTTATTTAAAAAATAAATAATATAATTATTAAAAAAATAATACTATTTAATAAATAGATGTTATTTGAATTGAGAGATTAATAAATAAATAATAAAAAATAATATAAATTTATTAACCTAATATAAAATATGGTATATTTATTCCAATTTATACCTTACAGTGAGCCGACGTTGCACTTAAATAGCAAAGCATGATTATTTTTAGTGTGATGGTTGTACATATAATCTTTTGTTTTAACGTTTGAACTTTAATACCCATGATGTATTGGTTTCCTTTTATTTAATCAAACCGAAACAAAGCCAGTTCAATCAAATAAACAGGCCAAATCGAAACAGGGATTCCTTCTGGTTGGACATAACAGTGTCTTGTGGTTTCTTGCACTCTCTTGCCTTGTTTTGAGTTGGTGGGAAAGGGAAGGGAGAATTTGAAAGCTTCTTTTCTATGGAGTAAGTTTTCTGGGTTCTATATATTTGTGAAGCTTTATCTTGTTTTCTTGTACAATACTAAGAATCAACAATAACAAGAGTTTTTCCCATTGTCTGACTTATATTTACCGATTAATTGTAAGATTCTTAGCCGTTAGAAATTGTATTTTCTTGGAAGTTTACGTTTTCTTTCGAAGTTCAGCATGCCGTTTTATCATGACATTGAAATTGACTACTAAATATAGATGAAGGATGAACATTTAGATCGTATTTCCAGGTTCTTGATGGTCTCAGATTTTCTGAAATACAGACAAGAGAAGATAGGATAAGGGCTATTTGTTCTGTGATTTCTGTTTTTTTATTTGCCTGGTTATGATTAGGTTTTTCCATTCTTGTTTATGTCTGTTTTTTCTCTTTAGCTATTCTATATTTGGTATTCTTTTTGAAAGCGCTGTTCATATTGTGATTCTTGGTATTTGTTTCAGACATCTAGGTTTCACAGATTTTAATCTAGTTAATTTTAAAAATTGTGATAAGGAGACCAGGTCGTTGTAGAATATCATTGTGATAATAAACAAAGAATTCATTAGTAGATAATTTGCAAGTACGTCATAAAAGTCTGTTGATATGAGCTTGGTTTTATCGTGTCGCATGCTGAAAATGTTTATTGTCAGTAATCATTGGTCTTGTCTGTGTATCATTCTCTTATATGTGACCCATTTTGGTGTTAGAATAATGAGTATCATGCTGCATGTATAAATTGTGTTGCCTTCTCATTTTACTGAATTCATTAAGCAATTTATAGAAGTTAAGATATTTGCTATACTGTCCTAATATGCTGACTTCTTATCTTCTTTTGTTGTTTTCTTTTCTTTGACAATTACCACGATGAAAGACATAGACGCTCAGGAAATTCTTGATTGTGGATTTGAATTGTATATTTGAATCGCAGTGGAATACTAGGGCATTTTTTTGGAGTTTGAAGCTTCATACTCAAAATATTAGTAGAGTTATCTCAGGTGAAAATGCTGATACAGAGTTCTTTGCCTAGTTCAATTGAAGTTTCCCTATTTCACGTATCTGACCATGGACAACAAAATTCCTTGTGTGATTGGTTGCCTGCTCCTGAAACATGGCAGATGAGTGCCGATTGCAATGGAAAAACAGGGAAATGTCAACAGAATGCTGAGATTTCATGCCCCTTAAAGTTTGATAGAAGTTCGCAGCATTCAACTGTCAACACAATGTCTGGAAGTACTGCAACTACCTTCGTATACCGGCGGAGGAAGCTACGAGGGAACAGTGTTCCCATGTTCTCGCCATATGACCTTTTGAAAACAAAGAGAAGCGATGATTGTATTTCAGTTGTCAGTTCTGATACTCATTCAATGGTAATGAAAGAACAGCATGTGGTTTCTCAGGCTGAGGATGGGACTGATGCAGCTGGAACTCCTACCATGCTCCCCATTCTAAATCAAAGTGAGCCCCATCTTTTAAGGTTGGATTCGGTTCAGGAACAGCTTTTTTCTGATGAGGCACCCAAAAGAAGCAAGCACAAAATGGTAGAGATTGACAGTATAAATGACAGTTGTTCATCATCTAAGTCAAATTTGGAACTTGGTTTAGCTTCCACGAAGACTGTAGTGGATGAAACTTGTGAATGCTCTTCCTCTAGTGCAGTGGTTTTAGAGGCCATGGGCAAAGACTTATCCGAAAAGGATATATGCATTTCTATACTAAGAAGTGAGGGACTGCTTGAAAGATTTTGGCCTAACCAAATACTTGCTTATGCAACAGAGGCGGATAGTAGTGGTGGTAGTGGTATTATCTGCTCTCGGCCTTGCAAAATTTGTAGTCGTTTAGAATCTTCATTCAAATTGCTAATATGTGATAATTGTGAAGAGGCATTTCATGTATCTTGCCATAGTCCTCGTGTTAAACAAATTCCAACCGATGAATGGTATTGCCATTCATGCTTGAAAAAGAAGCATAAAATGTCGAAGGAGACAGCTAGAAAGTCACCAAATATTCTCATTGAAAATGGAAGAAATAGAAACACATCGATAAAAGGTGAGCCTAGTCCTATAGAGTTGATGTTGAAGGCAACTGAGCCATATACAACTGGTGTTCGAATTGGTAAAGGTTTTCAAGCAGACATACCTGATTGGTCGGCTCGAACTAGCAGGTATGTATTGTTTGTAGTCTTCTCGTTCTTGCCTTTTGGAAGCAGATACTTCCATGGATATATCATGTCATTAACTTTTGTTAGGTAGTTTTCTGAAATATATTTGCTGCACGTGTAATGCTAAACTTTACAAATGAAATCAGTTTAAATACAGTTTATTTTGGTCTGCATATCTTTGCTCTTTTATATATGTTTTTTTCGTCTATTTTATTGTAATACCACATGATTGGAATGAAGGTTATATCCTGATTGACAAACTCAATGTCTTAAACGAGGCAAGTGAAGTTTGATTTTATTTATAGGAGCCTTTTCAGAAGGGAAGATCTATATATGGGTTAATTTTACAAAATAGAGTATCATCTCTAGTGATTAGCAGTATAATATAATTTTGGCACACAGCCTAGACCTTATCATTGGTTGTGTTCTTGAATATCTAGGTTGGGACAAGTAGAATATGTTTAGAATAATACCATCTTATCCATCCCATATGTGTATGTTCCATGGTTTTTGAGTGCTTCTTTGGATATCGAATAGAAAATTTTCTTTCTTTCTTTATATATAAAATGGCTAGTTCAAAAGTACCATTATGATAAAAATCTATTAATTGTTAATTCATTTAAAGATAACATCCATACACTGTGGTAGCCATATTACTTTAGATAGATTTTTTGTCACTTATTGAGGTGAGTTATCGTTTTGATAAGGAATGCTTGTGCAATAGATTTTGTGCCCAGGACCTGCTTTAAAGGAATTTGTAGAGCGCAAAGTGGGAAGCCGCAGCAAATGGGTCTGATTTGACAAAGGCTTAGATAAATTCTCATGGTTATTTAGTGTTAGAAGAAATTGGACATTACTGTTTGTGTTGATCTAAGGTCCTTAAAGAACTTTGTGTTACGCAATTCAAAGTTAATAATAGTAGAATCAAATCGAAAACACAGAGACATTAGAGATTTACGTGGTTCGGCAATTTGCCTACTTTCACGGGCTTGTGGTTATTTCTGTTATTCACCTTGTAAATAAGATTACAAATACAATATATTTATATTAAAACCCTACTTATAGCAAAATTTTGAAATTGCCCCTTTACCATATCGTAGGGGGCGACCACCCAACTATTTAACCAAGCAAAAAGTGTGGTTTTCAAATTTTCTTCGAAAATTTTCACAGTGCTTTCAGAATGTTTTTATGGAGTTGAATGTATAGATTTTGTGTTAGGTTGTTTTCATGCAGAGGAAAGGCTTCAGATTTTGATAGAGAGGATGCATCTTAGTATTATTTATAGACTTTTGATATATGTTGCATCGGGGGTTGATCTAATGTTTTACATGGGCAATGATGGGTGATGCTTTGTCCATTTCCTACCTGATGCCACTAGCAACACTGATTGGTTTAGCATCCTCTAAATCTTCTTTACCAATTTTTATCCCACCCTATCGTGCATGATGGGAAGTCACAGTCACAAGGTACTAGTAAGCAACCATTTAATGATATTTTTCCTTTGTTGAGACTTCGTAGTGGGCTGACTAGGTACCAGTCTCATTTGTGCTTTATTGATGATGGTGCATATTTTCTTTTGTCCTAGCAAGACATTTGGCTATGTTATCTTTGTTGTTAGTTAATGCACACAAAAATTGATATAGTTACCGTTTTAGGAAAGTTAAAAATAATTCTACTCCAAACATTGTTGGAGTCAAGATTTCTTAAGAAAAAAAATTTGGGAAAAACACTTAAATCAGTAATTCTCCAAAACTTCTCAATATTTTTATTTCCTCCTCTTTTTATGGTGCTAGGTTACAATTGCCTTTTCATTTTTTCCTAGAGTGACTCTGCAACTTCTTAAACTCCATTTAATATAGATTACAATAAATAAGATTCTCTTGCCTATAGTAAATATTCTCGTTAACTAGGACTTGACCTTTTAACTTCATTAATTATTTCCAATGCAACTATTAATGCTTTATTTTGCATCATTCCCTCCTCCTTGAAGACACTGCCCACCAGTATTGTGTTCTGTTCATTTCTTCCATTTCCTTGCCATAATATGGATACAAATCTGAGATATTAAATGTAGAATCAATACTCATATATTTTGGCAAATCAACTTCATAAGCATTTTCTCCAATTTTCTTGGTGATTTTGAATGGCCCAATCTTTCTTTTACTTAGTTTGGAATAAGTGCCAACCAGAAACCTTTCCTTTCGTAAATAAACCATCACCATGTCACCCTCTTCAAAGCTTTGAGCTTGTTTTTTCTAATCTGCAAACCTCTTGTATTTGGCATTTGATTCTTCAATCTTTAATTTGATTTTTTCATGCAACTCCTTGATAGTATTAGGCTATTAGCCAGGTTTTCTCCTTTGAAATTGCTTCTTACTGTTTCTGGTAAAGGAACTAAATCATAGAAATGCATAGGCCGTTTTCCATAAACAATTTCAAAAGGACTATTCCCTGTGGTATGATTTTTAGAATAATTGTATGCAAACTCTGCTTGTGCCACCACAGCCTCCCATTGTTTAGGATTTGTGCCAACAAGGCATCTCAAAAGATTTCCCAAGCTTCTATTTACAATTTCTGTTTGACCATCTGTTTGAGGATGGTGAGAAGTACTGTACTGCAGTTTAGTTCCAAGTTTCTTCCATAAAGTTCTCCAAAAATGTGAGAGAAACTTAGAGTCCCGATCTGATGTGATTGACTTTGGAATACCATGTAAGCGAACAATCTCCCGAAAATACAGATTAGCAATATTTGATGCATCCATAGTCCTCCTACAACAAATAAAATGAGCCATTTTTGAGAATCTATCCACCACCACAAATATGGAATCCATGCCTCGCTGACTTCTAGGCAATCCTACTACAAAATCCATGCTAACATCCTCCCATGGTGCTGTTGGAACTGGTAGAGGTGTATAGAAACCTGTATTCTGCACCTTCCCCTTGGATTCTTGACATGTTTGACATCTTTTAACGAATCTATATATATCCCGTCTCATTTTTGGCCAAAAAAACTTTTGTTCTATCATAGCATAAGTCTTGTCTTGCCCAAAATGTCCACCCAAGCCACCACCATGCATGTCTTGAATGATCTTTTCCCTCAAAGAGCAATCTGGAACACAAAGCTGATTTCCTTTGAATAAGAAGCCCTCAAACAATAAGTATTGTCCATGTTGCCCATCCACACAAGCACTCCAAATTGGACCAAAGAAAGGATCAGTAGAGTATAGGTCTTTGAAGAAATTAAACCCATCAATACTAACGGTCATAGTGGTCAACAATAATGTTCTCCTATTAAGTGCATCAGCTACCTTGTTAGTTGCTCCAGATTTATGTTTGATCGCAAATGTAAACCATTGCAGGTAAGAAACCCACCTTGCATGTCTCCTGTTCAACGTCTTCTGGCTGTTTAGATACTTTAAGGCTTTACGATCTGAGTATAAAACAAATTCATGTTGTATTAGGTAATGCTCCCAGTGCCGAAGGGCTTGAACAATGGCATAAAACTCCTTATCATAAGTATTGTATCTCCTTTTAGTATCATTCAATTTTTCGATGTAAAACAACACTGGTTTGCCTTCTTGACTTAGAACAGCCCCAATCCCAACTCCTGAAGCATCGCATTTCACTTCAAATACTTTTCCAAAGTCTGGCAAAGCTAAGACAAGTGCTAAACTGAGCATTTCTTTAATCTTCAAAAAACTTTCTTGTGCCTTTTTGGTCCATTCAAATCTTCCCTTTTTCATGCAATCAGTTATAGGAGCAATAATGATGCTGAAATTTTTTATAAAACGTCTGTAAAATGAGATTAAACCATGAAAACTACGAATTTCTCCCACTGTTTTTGGTGTAGGCGAGCTTTTAACTGCTTCAATTTTGCTGTTATCAACTTTTATTCCTTCTATACTAACTATATAACCCCAAAACAGCAAGCAATCAGTGAAAAATCTGCACTTTTTCATATTGGCATAAAGTTTTTCCCTTTGTAGAACCTCCATTACTTTCCTTAGATGTTGCAAATGAGACTCTTCGGATGGACTGTAGATTAATATATCATCAAAATATAATACCACAAACTTCCCTATGAAAGGTCTGAGAACATGATTTATCAAACGCATAAAGGTGCTGGATGCGTTTGATAAACCCGAATGTCATAACAGTCTATTCATAAAGCCCATCTTTAGTTTTGAATGCTGTCTTTCATTCATCCCCTTCGTGAATTCTGATTTGGTGGTATCCACTTTTGAGATCAATCTTGGAAAAAACCCTTGCTCCATGTAGCATATCCAGTATATCATCTAGCCTTGGGATTGAAAATTGATACTTGATTGTTACTTTGTAAAAACTCTACTATCAATGCACATCCTCCATGTGTCATCTTTTTTTGGAGTCAAAAGGGCTGGAACTGTACAAGGGCTCACTGATTCCCTAATAAATCCTTTATCCAACAATTCCTCAACCTGTTTTTGAAGTTTTTCAAGTTCTTTTGGATGCATCCTGTAGTGTGGTAGGTTAGGAAGAGCAGTTCTTGGTACAAGATCAATATGATGTTGAATGGTTCTTTTTGGAGGCAATCCACGTGGCAAATCTATAAGAAATATCTCTTTAAATTCTTCTAATAGTGGGCTCACTTCAATAGGAACACCTTGCTGTTTGTCCAAGACTTCTTTTGCCAATAACAAATATGCAACCCCAGTGGACTCTACTTCACTTAAAAAACTGCAAGTACTCAAACATGATTGCTCACATGCCTTCTTTACTTTAACGAAGTCTTCATCTTTCATTGAGACCAACACAATCTTGATCCCATTTTTGTAAAATATATAAGCATTCTTCTCTCCATGATGGACAGTTTTGTTGTCAAATTGCCATGGCCTGCCCAATAGCAGATGGCAAGCTTCCATTTCAACAACATCGCATAAAACCTTGTCTGAATAATTTTTCCCAATAGAAAATGGAACAACACATTGCTGTGTGACTTCCACTTCCCCTCCTTTCTTGAACCAAGAAATACGATATGGCTTTGAATGTGGCAACGCCTCTAGTTTCAACTTAGTCACCATTTCTTTAGATACAAGATTCTCACAACTTCCCCCATCAATGATAAGGTTGCACAATCTTCCATGTGATGAGCATTTCATTTTAAAAATATCATTTCTTCTCCAATCGCCTTTTAATGCTTTGGGAGCTAACATGGTGCGACGTATAACCAAGTTAGGAAGACCTTGGTCCTCGTATGCCTCTTCATCTTATGTGAATTCCAATAGCCCTCTATTCTCTGGTGAATCAACATTTGTCTCTTCAACATCATCATTTTGACTGTCTTCTTCATTAACTGGTAAGTTGCTGGATTGTTTTCTGCAATCAGAAGATTTGTGACCCTCTTTTCCGCATTTGTAACAAATAATTCTTTCCCAGCGAATTGAATTGAATTAAATTCCTACCACTTCCAGTTGCATAATTTCTTGTTGCACAAACTTGGCCTTCATTGCGACTTTGGTAATGAGTTGTTGCTTTAAGATTCTACATGACATCAGCTGCTACCACTGACTTTTGTTTGATATCTTGACTTCGAATCGTCCCTGGTTGGCCATATCCCCCTGTATTTGAGCAGGATAGTTGCTGGACCTCTTTTGTTGAGCTTCAACCTTTGTAGCCAATTAGACAACTCTAGATAGTGTCCAACAAGGTTGTAATTCTACCAAGTTTCTTATATTTGATCTCAAACCCATCAAGTAATGATTAATAACCTGCATTTCTATTTCGACCAACTATAAACGAGTTCTCATTTTATAGAACTCATTTGTATATTGTTGTATGGAGCGCATACCTTGTTGAAGAGATTGATATTGTCGAAATAAGATTCCTTCATAGTTTAGAGGAAGAAATTGACTATGAACCAGTCGCTTCATCTTCATCCAGTTCCAAATCTCGTCCTTGCCCAATTGAATTCTTGTCATTTGCAATTGCTCCCACCAAGAAGACGCATACCCTTTAAGTTTAATGGCCACCAACTTTACCTTTTTGTTTTCTCGAAAATCAAGAAACTCAAAGATCCTTTTAACTTCATTTAGCCAATCTAAAACCTCTTCTGGTTGCTCTTCTTTTGTGAAACTGTAAATTTCTACCTTAACATTCGGATCCCGATCTCGATTTATTGTATGAGACTGTCTTTCAAAAGGTTTAGCCCTTTCTTCTTCATCTATAGAGTCATCTAAAGCATGCTGAAATTGCTCTATTGTAGGTTGATTCCTGAAATTTCTATGTTGATATGTATGAATATAAGGATCTCTTTGCCTCCTCACAGTAGGATTAGGAGGAGTAATAAGACCAGCATGTTCCAATCTAGTATAAAGTTGATTAATCTGTCGTTGCAAGTTCATAAACTCCTCTCTGGTAGGGCCATTTGTGGCCTGTGAGGGCGTTGCATTTACGTTATCACCTGTCCCAGCCATAGATCTAAAACTGTGGCTCTGATACCACTTGATGCACACAAACATTGATATAGTTACTGTTTTAGGAAAGTTAAAGATAATTCTATTCCAAACATTGATAGAGTCAAGATTTCTTAAGCAAGAAAATTTTGGAAAAAAAACCTCAAATCAATAATTCTCTAGAACTCCTCAATATTTTATTTCTTCTTCTTTTTATGATGCTAGATTATAATTGTCTTTTCAATTTTTTAGAGTGACTTCAACTTTTTAGACTCTATTTAATTTGGATTACAATAATTAAGATTCTCTTACCTATAGTAAATATTCTTATTAACTAGGACTTGACTTTTTGACTTCATTAATTATTTCCAATGCAACTATTAATGCTTCATTTTGCATCAATGTTCTAATGAAAGTAAAGCAGGTGCCTATCCATAAGAATGCCACATGGAGGGATGCCTGGTTTCGTTATATGCATTAGCAGAAATATGTTAGATCTCTAAAATGTCTGAGTCTTAGAGCACAAGTATTAGAACAAGAGTCTAACAATCTTGTTATTAGTAACATTCTAGTTTGGGAGTTTAAGCCTTCATATGGTGGACCAATTTTTTTCCCAAACCAAGTTTGGAAAAAGACTTGGCTTTCTGATTTGGTGGTGACTGAGGGTGATGTGATTAAAACATCACCCGCTTTACATGTATTCTATAAGTAGATTTCCATTTTAAGCAACTTTCTTAAATTAGGGTAGGATTAGAAAGTGTAATGCGGAGTTCATTTGGACCTTTGGGGTTCTTGAGTAAAACTAAAGAATTCAATGGGCAAGTGATGTTGCTCTTGGATTGATACTGCAGGTCCTGCTGGGTAATACCATCTAGTGGTGTACATGGTCTATTTCATTAGTCTGTGAATAGTTTTAAACCTTGATAATCATCCATAAATATCTAGGTAATGACTAATTAAGTTGATATCCAGGTATCTTGATTTATCTTATCGCCATGTTCTTAATTTAGCCATTTAAACTGGTAATAAATGATCTGCTGCGCATTAGATTTTGTACATACAAATTTTGTGTTTTTTTAGTTTTTTTACAAAAATATGAACCTTGAGGTGAGAAGTGTCCTAAATGCCCACAATGAAAAAATAAATAAATTTCTCATCCATGGCTCTAAACTAAATTTTGAAATAAAATTATCCTCGCATTTTAAGCAATATTTTTTGTGACAATTCTAAGATATTTTTTTACATTTCTAAAAATGAAATGCATGTAAAATTGCATGGTTTTGTATTATAACAATAGTTGTGTTGTAGAGGGTGGTTTAAAATATTTGTAAAATTATATATACAAAAGATGTCAGTGTATTCCATACTGTTGTGCATTCTAGATAGTCTGGAATAGAAGACCGTCCTTAGATACATGTAATCTTGCACTTTTTATAGCATATTTGGTGCAAATCCCTAAAATTCCTAATATAATAGTGCTTTTGCAGAAATCACGGGGGATCATTGCTTTACTTGATGAAGCCTGGTATGAAAAAATTATTTGCCCTTATGGTGAAAATGCACAAAAATTGAAAGGCCATGTTTTGCTCTTTTTTCTGTAAGGTTATTAAATTCTTAATAATATGCTAATTGCAAAGTAGTTTTTATTTTCAGTATGTTTCCAAAGTCAACTCATGAAACGTTTTCAGAAAATCTTTACTAGACATTCAAAGATCACAAGCGATTCATAAAGCCAAAATTGGCTCGATCAGATTTACAGTTGTTCATTATGCAGGAGAGGTGAGTGGTGATCACAGTGTGCAGCTGCATATAATTTACTATTTTGTAATGCATGTTGTTGATACAGTTCAGTAATATTATTCTGTACTCTTATTTTCAGGTTCAATATCAGTCTGATCACTTTTTAGATAAAAACAAAGACTATGTGGTGCCTGAACATCAGGATTTGTTGGGTGCTTCCAAATGTTTTTTTGTGGCAGGTCTTTTTCTCCCACTTTCTGAGGAGACAACCAAATCTTCTAAGTTTTCATCTATTGGTTCTCGTTTTAAGGTATGTTCTAGGCAGTCATCTTGTATGTTGTGGTTGTAACTTACATGTTGGGCCATACCAGACATCATCTATATTTTAATGCACATATTACTCCTAAAAGTTGAAACTGATGCTCTGAAACAATGGGGGCATCTACAACTGCAACAATTGATGGAGACACTGAATTCTACTCAGCCCCACTACATTAGATGTGTAAAGCCGAACAATGCACTAAAACCTGCCATATTTGAGAGTAACAATGTCCTGCGACAACTAAGATCTGGTGTAAGTATTATCTGGCTTTTGTTGTACTATCATCTGTTATTATTGAGCATCTCCTTCTCATTGTCCTTCATGTAGGGTGTTCTAGAGGCTGTTAGAATCAAATGTGCCGGATACCCAACATATAAGACCTTTTCTGACTTTCTAGATCGATTTGGCACTCTTTATCCAGAGATTACGAAACATGAGTGAGTATTTATTCATATTTTAAACAAATTACATCTTTTTCTTCAAATTCCTGTTGGGAGTTGGTTGGTCTTGTGTGTTTGTATTTTCATTTCTTCAATTTGTGTAATTCTTGAGTAGTTATGAAGAAAAAATTGCTTGCAAATGGATATTGGAAAAGATGGACCTTACAGGGTATCAGGTATTAACAGAAATAGATGACTTTTGTTCTCTTTCGTATTTTAATAATCAACTAATTTTTGGATTCAAGTTCCCAACTATACATATTTGGCTCAACAAGAGTTTCCAGTACCTGGTATACATATTCGCTTGAACGAGATTTTGGTGTCTAACCTGCATTATTGTACTTAAGGAAACTTTTTATCTGTTATTGTCCTATATTCAAACACAAAATGGGGATAGCATTGCCTAAGATCTATATTTTCCTCCCATGGATAATGCATATTATAATCTAAGGGCAATAAATGGTATTACAGATTGGGAAAACAAAGGTTTTCCTAAGAGCTGGTCAGATGGCTGAGTTAGATAAGAAGAGAGCAAGATTACTTAATCATTCAGCTGCAATTATTCAAAGCCAAAGTAGAGGCCGTACTGCACGAAAACATTACATTTCCTTGATGCGGGCTTCTATTTACATACAATCTTCTTGTCGAGGTGAGTAGATAAGAAAACATGTTTGTTCATTGGTAATATGCTAATGTGTTAGACTCAGAATGTCTTGTGTCAAAATGCATGTTATGTAAGGAAATCGAATTTAGTTTAGTGACAATTCACTTGATTTTCTGTTTTAACATTTTCCCTCTTTCTTATGTAAAATCTGGTAGAGTTTGCTATTTACTACAATCACTTAAATTTAAGTTATCATGGGGTAAAAGAAAGAAAAAACAGTATTTTACTTTGACTTGTAAATGTGGACAATATTCTTGGACAAATTATACACAAAGTATCATACACTTTATTCGATAGCATAATATTTATTGGAAAAATCTTGGCATAAGTGAAAGGATTTAAAGTAGTAATCCTATTATTTAATGTTTGCTTTTATTTTTTATTTTTTATTTTTTCTATTGCCATAGTACTTTAGGGATCCAACCTGTTGCTCAAACTACTTCTTCTTATCATGATCTATAGGAATTTTGGCACGCAACTACTACAATGTCAAGAAGAGAGAAGCAGCTGCTGTTAGAATTCAGAAGAATACACGTAGATTAGTATCCAGAAAAGCCTACTACAGTATCAGGATGGTTGCAATTGTCTTGCAGAAGGTGTTACGGGCCAGGGCTGCTCATAGTGAATTTACATGTCGACAACATGCCAGGGCTGGAGTTATTATTCAGGTATGATTCATTTGATTGTGTAAGACTTAATCTTCACTGGTGGCTGAAATTGTTTGTTACTTAAAAAAATAACTTGCAGACCAGTTGGCGCTGTCATAGAGAGCGCCTGTATTATAAGAAGCTCAAAAGAGCATCAATTTTTTCACAAAGCAGATGGAGAGGAATAACAGCCCGAAGAGAGCTTAGGAAAATAAAGATGGTAGGTATTAATTTATTTGTTACTGATGAATAATTTCTTTGATAAGAGTTGGTAATGAGTAATTTTTATATCCATGTATTATCGGCTCAGCTTGTGAATACCAATGTGAGATCAACCATCAACTGTAATTACCTACATTATATAAGTAGAGAATCTGGGTGTGTTAATTTGTTTGTGCACTAAATTTCTGAGGTGACACTGGTCCCCATCCCCATCCCCATCAGTGCAAGGTGTGAGGATTGCAGATGACTCATATGACTTCTGTGTGCCAAATATTATTGACATTTATAGATGTCTTAAATTCCGAGACCAAATGATAAAATCTTGCTTTATAATTACGAGCTAGATTGTTACAAAGTAGTTTTTAGGCCAAATAGATAATGGACACTGTCAGCAATAGTTATGTCCAAATATCTTACTAGTCAGTGTGGTTAATTGTATCTGACCTGTTTTTGCCATGACAGCAGCATATAATTACACCATGAGGACCAACTTTATGGTTTCAAATTCCCCTCTGAGGGTGTTAAAACAGTATCTATGATCTTTCTTCTACATCTCTCTCTTGACATACATAGACAATGCCCGTAGAAAAACAATAATTCCCATGGCATCTCAGAATAATTCTCCAGAAAAGGTAAGTTAAACATGTCATTTTCTTGAAGATTTTTGGTGCCCATTACACATTAAAAAGTTGCGTCGTGCTGCCTGACACATTTTGTTGTTGGTATTTTGATGAGATAAATCCTTAGCTTAGCAGCTGCTTGAATGATGATGAAAATATCCATACACCATTATGCTTCTTGGTTTATTGGCCTCTAAAAAAGTCAAAATCATTTTGACAGACTGGTAACAAAGAGGCAGAATTGCAACATCATCCTGATGCTGTGCAGCACATAGTTGAGGAAACTGGACAAGAGAGAGAAGAATTGCAGCATTTGCCTGAAGCTGTGCTGTACTCAGTCAAGGAGACTGGACAAGAGCTAGAAGAATTGAGGCATTCTCCCAAATCTGTGCAATACACGGTTGAGGAGACTGGACAAGAGAGAGAAGAATTGAGGCATTCTCCCAAATCTGTGCAGTACATAGTCAAGGAGACTGGACAAGAGGTAAACAAATGGCGGCATTCTCCCAAAGCTGTGTAGTACACGATCGAGGAGACTGGACAAGTGAGTGAAGAATTGCAGCATTCTCTCAAATCTGTGCAGTACACAGTCGAGGAGACTGGACAAGAGGTAAAAGAATTGTGGCATTCTCCCAAAGCTGTGCGGTACACGGATGAGGAGACTGGACAAGAGAGAGAAGAATTGCAGCATTCTCCCAAAGCTGTGCAGTACACGGTTGAGGAGATTGGACAAGAAAGAGAAGAATTGCTACATTATCCCGAATCTGTTCAGGACAGGGACCAGGAGACTGAACAAGAGATAACAGAATTGCAGTATTCTCCCAAAATTTTGCAGTACACAGTTGACGAGGCAAATGAAATGCTGGAGAGCCAAAGTAATGCTACATGGAAAGCCAATGAACAACACCCTACTACAAACAACTTCTCAATTCCTGTCCAAGAGGCTGAAAAGATTGAGACCTCACTGCAGAAGTGGAGAAATTGAAGGTAATGCTGTTACAACCTATCTTTACAATTGTTCTATCATTCTCTTACTGAGTTTTATTTATCCATCTACTGTTCAGCTTCGTCTTGTTTACACCTTCGTGAACTTTCATTTGGAATTGGTGGTCATTCATATTTATGTCTTCTTGATTTCATGATTCTTCTTTACATCTTGTTCGAACCAGATCACCATATAGCGACCTATATATTGTCTGCTATGAGAAATAAAAATGCTGATGATTATTGATGCAATCCTAAACATTTATAAATGGATTTAGATATTAAGAGCAATTTGGAAAAGGTTGTCCTTTCCCCGGTTTGCTATTGGAGTTTGAGTGTTTATATATATAGTCTCTGGCTTCAAAGTTCAAGGATCTAATTTTGACAAATGTTAACCTTGTTATCACTTCTACAATATCTCTTTCAGTTTTAATCTATGTTTTTTTTAATCCCTAGGGTATTTGTTCTTTGTTTTCTTTTTTCCAAACCATTTTTTGAATTCTTAGTTTTTCATATTCTTTACAAGCCTTGTTGCTAGTAGAAAAACAAAGAGCTGATGATTCTGAGAGGAGATGTACTGAAGCGTGGGAAGTTAGTGAGAAAAGACTCAAGAAACTAAAAGAAATTGAAAAAAGAGTTTATCAACTTCAAGATTCATTGAACAGGTAGTACTAATGTGTAACACTTTAAGATGTAACATTATAGTCAGTCTTTTCTGAGCTTTTAATTTGGATATGAAAGGGATACGATCTGATGCAGTGCACCCTTCTCACAATAAAAGACCTTCAACTATAATCTGGGCAAATAACCGTGTTTGCAATCATGACAAATACATTAAGTCTACTTTATAGATACTTTCTGAGGATCCTTGTTTAGACATTTTCGTTTCATTGATGGACTCATTTTGATAATTTTACTCATGACTTCTTGTGGAAGGGCAACATGTTTTTTGACTAATACTTGATCTGATCTAGTGTGTCTCAGGCTGTTATACTGCATGTCAGAGCAATTTTCACAGCTGAAAATGATCCTACGGTCTTCATCAACCTCTACTTCAACTTCTATACCCATTGTTAAAGAAGATACATTTGATACTTCTGATAACTCTGATGCTTCGCCGGCCGATTCTGATTTTACTTTTCCATCTCCAGCTACTAACTCTGCTAACTTCCCTTCATTCAAACCCAACGCTCTACAGCTCATAGTTCAGGATCTTTCAGCGACAGAAATTACAGGTCAGTTCATTTTATTTAATATAAATATACTTCACACTGCAACTTAGGATGTGCTATGTCAGTCTGTCGGCTGCTTTCGCTTTGAACAAAGACTATTTTTTTTTTTTCAAAAAATTCTAAAACTCTTACTTTTAGAAGAAAATATTCAGTATATAGCAATTAATCATTGGGTCTCGATATTTTTGTTTTGATTGCCGTTATATTTTAAAACCATGAAGTTTTTGTTGATTATGATGTTCTGATTGTAACTTAATTATGTCTATTTCTCTTTGTTTTGGTGGTTATATTTTACAGGATCTGAGAAGCAGGACACTGACAAAGAAGGGGCATTTGATGACTACTTCTGATGCGATTGGACTGTTTAAACTTATTTCTGCTCCTTTTAGCATAGATGTTAATATATCTATTGGCATTTTAGCGTAGGCAACTCTTAATCCTTTGTGAAATAGCCTTCATACTAGATCATAAGTTAGTCTGCTTCAGGATGCTCTAGTTCAATTAGTCAGGTACTGTTATCTTAGTATCATTATAGGAGAAATAGATTAGTATTGGCAGTTTTCAAACCCGCCCTCCCCCTCTTTTTCCAATCAATGTAAGTGCAAAACTGTAATAAGTTAAATCTCTTCAAAGTGACATAGCGGAGTAATTCTAACTAGCCCATATTCTCTCCTTAATTTATAAGATTCGTGAATGATGACACTGTAATTGGTTCTGCATTTTGCTTTTACAAACTCAAGGGATAATTCAGAGTGGAGAGAGACTGCAAAATGACTTAAGCAGAGGCAGAAAGAGAGAAGAAAAAAAGTTCAGATGTCAAGCTGCCTGTGTGATTGCAGATGCCTTCGTGTGAAGAAGATTATCAGAAACATAAAGACCAAAATTTTAGACTATAATTCGAAACACAAGCCTCAATGTTTAGGTTTGATTTGCTAAGTTGTATGCTCATATAGTACAATTCTGTTAATCCCTTTTATATGGGTGGTCTCTTTCGAAATTATATTGGTTTTCTAAGCCTATATGCCATTCAATGTGTGGGATCCTTTGCTGCAGAAACATCCATTTGAAGACAATTGGATTGATTGAGTCCTGGTTTTCCTACATTTGTCGTGGTCGTCGTCATAATCATCCATTTTTTTTACCGGGAAATTATACTTTTTTTGTTGGAACTCTTATTATAATAACCAATTCGTTTCTCTACTTATTGGACTCAAATTTTGCTATCATGTTTGCACGATTCCTAGAACGAATCATGGATATAGCTGTATATATACTTCCTTGTAGAACTAACTCGTAAGTCTTGTGGTTTTACTTGATCACTTTCCAGTTGTTGTCGATGTTCCATTCATCAATTGCAGCATTATTCAAGTCTATCTATACTTTATCCTGGTACTCTCCGGATGCAAGCATGTGTTATCACTCGTTTTCTCTTTCCAAATTCACTGAGATCACGGTTAGGGGCTAGTAGATTTCAGGACAGTAGACATCAAATATATATTTACTCAGCCAAGATATCTACTGCCCTAAAATCTATTAGCTCTTTATAAATATGAAAATTAGATGTTATTAATTATATATGTATATATTAATTGGGAATTTTAAACTATTAATAAGTTGGGTTATTACTCAAAAAATGAGATGAAAATATCAACAATCATGAATTATTTGTATCTTATATTAATTATATTTCAATTTATTAAATATTTACGTAAATTTAATGTGGGTGCGACTACAATGCGATCGTTGTGGGATGGTTGTGGGGTATAGTTGCTGCATTTTAATTTTGAATATTCAAAGAATATATTTATTTAATTTTCATTTTATTGATAATTGTATAAATTAAACATAAAATAACTTTAGCCTATGATGTTCATATGTATTTTTTGATAATGAACAAAGTTATCATTTACGAGATTAATATAAAGTTAGATTAATATTTGATTTAATAATTGTATGGTGATCTAATTTGGTTAAAAGAATACAAGTGTTTAATTCAATGTAGCTTAATGATTTGAATTGAAATTAAATGACTTCAAGATCAAGAGTTAAGTTATATCGAGTAATATTGCACTAATAATAAAAAAGATTAACAAAAGTTTCAGAGTAAGAGTTATGGATTGATACAAACTGCAAAGCTTTTTAAGGATTGATATTTGCAAAGAAAAGAGAGAAAGTATTGATACTTGAAGACGAAGTTATTGGTCTAGCAAATATCACTCAAGAGGGAGATGAATTAGATAAAATGATAATTTTAAGGAAATAAAAATTTCTAAGTTATTAATACAACTATTAATGACAAATACAATGAACAAACAATTTATGATAGGTACAAATGTGTATATATATATATATATATATAGAGAGAGAGAGAGATTCAGACAAAATTTTTTTATAGTAGTTTAGTAACTATGCCTTTGTTTACTTTTCTCGTTTTTAATTTTTAGAATTGAAGAATCACCATCAATCTTATTTATTTTGGATCAAAAGCAACCCAATTATAACTTTTTCTTTTTAACGAGGTAAAGAGAAACCCAACTATAACTTCTTCTTTATAACCGGATGAAGAGAAATTAATTACAATCTTTCTTTACTTCGAATAAAGAGTAATCTATTAAACTAATTTGTTCATATACAAAAAATCTCAGAAATTGCAACAATAAATGTGTTTTACTCTCTCACAGAATAAATAATCAATATACTCAGTGATTTTCAATTTTTCTCTCACTAAAAATTAAAAATGTAAAAATATACATGTAGAGAATGTTGGTTGATTGATGATCAATTGTTCCTTTGTAATTTCTCTTAGTTATACTTATGTCTTCTATAAAAATGATTGTATTTATATCTCTAATTAATAGGCAGCAATGGCTTTTTAATCCTTCATTTATTTCATGCATTAAATGCAATAAATTAGTCATTATAGGTTTGAATCTACAGAAGGTGTCGATATCTTGTATAAATGTGTCAATATCTTTATCTTTCTAGTATAATGGTGTCGAACCTTTGGGCTTGGGTATTGATATCTTTGTACGTATTGTCTTTCTAAAAGTTTTTTGGTTAAAGGTGTTGATACCCTTCGTCTAAGGTATCGATACCTTTAGTCTTCATATAATCAGGTGTCAATACCTTTGTCTTGGGGTATTGATACTCGAGAACATAATATCATGTATATCAAAATATTAGTTAGAGGGTACCAATACCTTTACTTAAGGTATATATACGTTCTCTCAAGGTATCGAAACTCGAGCTTATCTACTTCTTGGACTTCAATTTCTCAACTATTTTGACCATTAGAGCAACACATCTTAAGAAATACAAGTTATTTCAAATCAAATAAACATTAACAAAGTAATTATCATAACATTTTGATAATTTTAACATATAATTATTCTAATAAGATCAATCATGAACTTAATCAAATAATCAAATTTCATTTAAGCAAACAAGTCAAATTAAAGTTATTAAATACATAATTAATTTCTTTATTCATCATCAAAAATACGTATGGACATCAATCTCCCCCTTTTTTGATGATGATAAAATCATATGAAATTTGATTTACTCCTCCTTAGACAAACATTCCATAAGAGTTAAGTATCAACATTTATACTACCATTAATTCCCTCTCCTCTTTCTATCATTAGGCAAAGAAGGATAACACATTAAATGTATGGAGAGAATCAATTTAATGAGATCAATATAATGAAAAACATAATGAGATCATCATAACGAATAAGTGAATCATCAAAAATATGAATAATAATATTGAATTTATATAAATCAATATTCAATGAACAAAAATATAAGATAAACAAAAATAGTATGAAAATAACATAAAATCAAAAGACATAGTATTAAAAATAGTAGTAGCCCTAATCCTCATTCGAGGGCATCTCAATAAAATAATCAAAATGGCTAGATGAAGTAGCTCTTAGTGTAGGTGTCCATCGAGTAGAAGTAGAAGTGCCAAGAGTGTTAAATGGCCACTGATAGCTTGAAGGAGATGGTCTGAGAAGAGGAGGTCAAGATCTAGTGCCTGGTGTGCGAGGAGGAAGTCACGAATAGACATTTTCTAATGATAGCTCAATGTTGGCCAATAAAATCATATTCTTCTATCAAAAAAAGTAAATCATGTGACCTAAGGTTGTGATCCTCGTATTGAAATGCTTATGAGTAATCTACATAGAGGATTTAAGAGTCTGTATAAAGGATTCAAGACTCGTGACCTATCTCAAAAGATCTGAAAGCATATGAGTAATGCGATCCGAGTCTAGAATAGGAATAACTAAAGCTAACGGAGAAGGTTAAAATGGAAGAACTGTTGTCTCAAGTACAATAGTGGGTTGGACTTCAGCTTGTGTCTGTGTATCTCTTACCTTCTAAGAAAGTGGATCTTCGGTTGCTATCAATTGTGTGCCTGATAGACCCTCAATGATGTCTTCCTACTTAAGTCCTCACTTCTCAGGTATCATATCCTCTTTATTGTGCACCTATATAAGATATCTCTTTTATAGGACCTATAAATCATTTGGCATCCAATTATAGTGCATCTTCCTCAATGTCTATTCGTTAAGTGCCGTTGATGAGTGTGATGTCACACTACCCACTCCATCTAAAATCTAAGGCGAAGTGAGATGAAGGTAGTAATAGTAAACCTATAATACAACTGGTACTGATTAGTCGAAGCCTGAATAATGATGTATAGTATCTAAGTGGCTAGGTCAGTTTGACGATGTTCTCTGATGTACTGTATATACCATAAATCCTCAATAGACATCTTGGCATACTTACTCGAATGTGCGTTCAGGTTGTATGCCACAATGAGGTGGATGATTATCTCATTTAAGCCTAATCTCGATGGTTTTATATCCCATTTAGTCATATTGGGGTTTTTGAATATCACTTTGCAAGCCTTTAAGGAAACAAAATTTCCTGCAAAGTACCTCTTCCTTGTAGGTGTCAATCTCAATAAATTATAGAGTTTTACATTATCTAAAAAGATATCAGTGCCTCTAATTGAAATTCTAAACTTATTAATTCAATTTTGTCTTGTCTTATAGTCCTTTACTTTCAAATTAGAGTAGAACAATTGTATTAATTCCAGAAAATATTCTTTTTTTAGACTCAAAAATGGTATCCACCCAAATCTTAAAAAGGTAGTCAAATAAGAAAAACTAATCGATAGCAAGAAGTCGAAATCAATTACCTGACTAAAAAAAACCTTTCGGTGAACAAAAAGAGAAAGAAATTGATCTTCCGTTTGTGAATTTGAAAACCCTATGCGTATGGGTTTCTTATTGGATGAGGATCTTCTCTTTGATAGATTATTTTTTGTTTCTTCTTTTGAGGTCGTGAAGGTCCTTCTTTAGGGATTTTCATACAAAGAGGTATTATAAAAAAAGATTTGAGTTAAGTGTGGATGAAGCTTTGAAAAATAGACAGAGATATTGAATTCTTTAAGCTTGAAAGTGTGAGAGAGAAATGAAGAGGATGAACAATATATATAGGGCTTTAAGCAAAGTGACATAACTTCTGAGAAAAAAGATGTGACTTTTTGTTAAGTCATTTCAATATGTCAACACATTATGTAAAGGTGTCGATATATTAATACGTAATCTATCCATCTTAGAATAAGGTATGGATATGATAAATAAAGATATCAAAATATTTATACACAAATGGTTCGTATTGAAGAAAGGTGTTGATATGATAGATAAAGATATAAAAACTCAAGGTCCTTTTGGTGAGAAATTTGAAAGACCAAAAGACACACCATTTTAAATAAAACACCTATTGATATGTGACATTTCCTTAATGAGTGTGAGATTAATGTATAGGAAACTCTAAAGGACATAACCCTTTAGGGTGATGACTTGTATAAACTGTCGGGTATATTTATTATACGTTAAAAAGCATTAACGAATATCAATAGTTTCATCTATTAAAGAAATCATTGTTTGCTACATGACACTCATTCATAGGATATAACCTTTAATCCATCAAACATGAGAAAGAAGAGTATTTAGGATGTGACAAATGGTGACTGTCAAAATCCTTTGTGTATTTAATACAAGTGAAAATCCTTTTGAGTATTGACATGAATGCTTAAGGTTTCGACATGTTTGTATGTAAGTCACGATATGCACCCTTTGTATTGAAACTGAAGGTTTGAAAGTAAAAAAACCAAAGGTGTCAATACGTTAGCCTTAAGGTGTCGACACTTGAGACTCAGGTTTCGACATGTTTGCTTTTATATCGATACCTTTTCACATTGCATGCATACATGTAGGTATATTTATGCATGAAACAAACTAAAATAAGTGTAGAAATAAATTCCATGCAAAATTAAACACTTTATACAATGTTCATCACGCCTAACTTACGTCTAATGCAACAAAAATATTCTCTATCAAGGAGTTTTCTAAAATGTCAGCCAATTGCTTATTGGTATTGATATACTCAATACAAATATCCCTTTTACTTACATGAACATGAATGAAATGGTGTCTAATTTCTATATGTTTAATCCTAAAATGATGTACCAAGTTCTTTTTTGTCAAATTTATGGTACTTGTGCTATCACACATAATTAGAATCTTTTCAATCTCTATACTATAACCTAACAATTGATGTTTAATCCATAAAAGTTGTGTACAATAACTAGCTATAGAAATATATTTGACCTCGATAATAGACAAAGCAAATTACTTTTTACTAAACTATGATGTTAGTACATTGCTTAGGAAGTAATATGTACCACTAGTGTTCTTCCTATTAACCTTAAACCCTTATAATCTATGTTCAAGTAGCTTTTGGGGTCAAACATACTATCTTTGGGATAAAATAACCTCAAGTTAGGTATCCGTCTTAGATATCTAAATACCTTTTTTATGGCCATTAAGTGTGATTTTTTAGGATTAACTTGAAATCTCGCATGTATGCAAATACTATAGAGAATGTTAAGCCTAAATGCAGTCACATATAACAATGAACCTATTATATTTCTATACAACCTATGGTTAACATTTTTGTCAAGTTCATCTTTGTTTAGAAAGGTGAAAGTACTCATAGGTAAAGATTCTATGGCCTAAATCATGCTTAAAATATAAGTTTTCAAACAAAAACCCTTGTTTAGAAAGCATGAAACACAAAGGTTTTTAAGAAAAATTATCTTAAGTCTTTAAATCCTCTTGGTGCAAGTTTTCAAATATGATGAAGACAAGGCTCAAATGGATGAGTCCTCTTCACTTTACACCAATCTCAATTCTTCTTCACCATGGTCGAGCAAGTAAAGGGAGAGAGAGAGATTTTGCTTTTTCTTTTTCAATTAAAAATCAAATAAAAATGAAAAAAATATCTATATATATTTTTCATTTCTTTTTCTATTATTTTAATACAATATTTATCTCTTAAATATAATATAATAATTAAAATAATGTGATACATCCAAGCCTAAGATACTTAAATCAAGTCAAACTTGATTTTATATATATTTGACCAAGTATAAATATTAACTAATCATAAGTTAACAAATGGATTAATATCAACCATTAATATTAAAACGTATTTATCTAATTATTTAACAATTAAATTACTTAGATATTGGCCACATTAATTAACAACTTAATTAATATGATGGATTCAAGGAAATTCTATAAATATAGTACAATTACCATAATGCCCTTGATCAAATATACATATAAGGATAATTTATTTAACAATTAAATAAAATTATCTGGATAATTTACATATATTCTTCATTCATTACATGAAAAATAAATGAAGCAGCAAACGTATATAAATAAAGAACTACTTCTTTTATTAATAAATATAAAAAGTTTATACAAGATCATAAGCCCTGGAACTGACAACACGAATGGTTTATAGGACATACTCACTAGCAATAGGTGTATCTACATACCTTCTTTCTAAAAGCTTAAATCTTTTCAAAAGCTCTTTAACATACTTAGATTGAGAGATATAAATTTTATCATTTATTTGTAAACCCCAAAAGAAACTTAGTTCTCCTATCATGCTCATTTCAAATTTGCTTCTCATTAAGTTTGAAAACTCATTATACAAGGATTCATTAGTGCTACCAAAGATGATATCATTCACATAAATTTGTATAATCAAAATATTTTTATCCTTGAATTTTATAAAAGGATTCGTATCAAGACTCCTCCTTTTAAAATCATTCTTTAGCAAAAATTCACTAGGCCTCTTATACTAAGCTCTAGAAGCTTATTTCAAACTATAAAAGGTTTTAGTGAGTTTGTAAATATGATTAAAAAATTTGTGATTTTCAAAATCGGGAGGTTGTTCAACATACACTTTTTCATTTAAAAATTCATTTAAGAAAGCACTTTTGACATCCATTCGATAAAGTTTAAAATTTTTAAAATAAACAAATGCTAAAAGAATTCGAATAGTTTCTAGTCAAGTCACAAGAGTATAAGTCTCATCATAGTCTATTCCTTCTTATTGGCTATAACTTTGAGTAACAAGTCTTACCTTATTTCTAATGACATACCTATACTCATCTGGTTTATTTCTAAAGATCTATTTAGTTCCTATGGTTGGATGGTTATTTGATCTTATAACGAAGGTTTGTACCTTATTCTTTTGGAATTGATTTAATTTCTCTTATATTGCTAGAACCCAATTCTCATTATTTAATGTATCTTCAATTTTATTTGGCTTTATTTGAGATACAAATGTAAGGTTTTAGATTTTCTCAAGCTCTCGGGGTATCTCTCTCTTAACTTGTTTAGTTCTAACACCTTGAAAAGAATCACTAATGATTAATTTTTCAAGATTATTTGATGTATACTTTCAAGCTCTTGAAAGTTTCTTAGAAGACTCCTTTATATGCTTTTCTACAATGACATTTTCTTTATCCTTAAGAATATTATCTAGCTTCAAATTATTCATCTTATCTAGAACCTTAACTTCTCTTACTCTATTCTTAGCAATCATCTTAGCTTACTTCGAATCAAATTTATCAAAGGTAACATGCACGGTCTCCTCAATTACTTGAGTTCTCCTATTGTATATCTTATATGCTTTGCTATTAAAAGAATAGTCTAGGAATATACCTATATCAGCCTTAGGCTCAAACTTTCTAAGCATATCTCTGGTGTCTAGGATATAGTAAGTACACCCAAAGACCCTAAATTATTTAATCTTTGGCTTTCTTTGATATATAATATCATAAAATATTTTTTCAAAAAACTTTCTAATCAACACTCTATTAGAAATATAGTAAACTATACTAATCACTTCAGTCTTAAAGTATTATGGTAGCTCATATTCATTAAACATAATTATACTCATCTTTTACAAGGTTTTATTCTTTCTCTCAGCTACCCCAATTTATTATGGTACCCTAGGTACGGAGAAGTTATAAGTAAACTCATTTTCATCACAAAATACCTCAAACTCTGGAATAACAAACTTATCCTTTTGATCACTTTTTATTTTCATAAGTTTATACCCAAGCTAATTTTAGATTCTCTTAGAAAATCTCTCAAAATTTTCAAATGTATCACTCTTGTTTTCTAGAAAGAATATTCAAGTAAATATTAAGTAATCATCCATTATGATATATACATAAAACTTTTGACCTAATGATGTAATTCGATTAGGTCTGTCTAAAGTAATCCATGTGAATAGACTCTAGGGGTTTAGATATTAACACAACATTTTTAAGTTTAAATAAGTTTTTCACTTATTTATCCATTTGACATGGTCCACATGTCTTACTTTTGGCAAACTTGAGATTACAGAGGTTATTTAATATCATTTGTCTAGCTAGTTTGCTAATGAGATCCATGCTATAATAACTTAATCTTCTATGCTATAACCATGAATCATCACATAATGCTAGTAAATACATGGTATTCACAACATCAATTTTACCAAAGTCAATCACATATACATTACCAATTCTAAGAGTGTAGAATACTCTCTTATTATTAACATCAATTACATCACATGCATTTTTAAGAAACATAATATTAAATCTATTATTACACAATGGAGATATGCTTAACAAATTGTATTTTAATCCATCAACAGAAAGAATATCATTGATCTTAACATTATTTACCTCAATCTTACCAATGCTAAATACCTTTCTCTGACTATTGTCATCAAAGATCACATCATTTTCTTTCTTCTTTTCTAGGTACAAAAATAGCTTCTTGTCTCTCATCATGTACCTTAAACATCTACTTGCCAATAACTACTTCTTGTTATGCTTGACGCTTTCCATACGTAGTTTCCACAAAATTTAAAGAATTTATTTTAGTACCCATTTAACTTTGGGTCCATAAAGATTAGTCTTAGGCTTTGGAGCCAATGTCATTTTAGCAACTTCATTAGTTTTCACAAATGAACCTTTAAGAGCTCAAATTAACTTTGGACCGTTATAGACGTTTTTCTTAATAGCACATGTGTTGCTATAATGTCCTCTCCTAGAACAATAATGGCACACAACAAAAGAGCTTACTTATTTAGAAGATTTTATAAAATATTTTGAGTAAGTCTTTTATTTGGTTCTTGGCCTATAATCTATTCCGACCTTATCAAATATCAATCTTTGACTAATAAGTAATTTATCTAATGACTCTTTTCTTAAAGTAAATTTTGCTAGTATTCTTTTAAGGTCAATTATCTGCTCATCCAATTTCTTATTCTCATTCTTTAATGCATTTAATTTATGAGCACATTTACATGAGTTTTTCTTTTCTAACTCACTATTTTTCATTTTTCATTCCTCATTTTCTTTTATCAAAGATGAATTTTTCTTTTTGACTACTTTATTCTTCATACACAGCTTCTCAAAGTCAGTTTTTAAATCTTTATACAAATTTACTAAAGATCATCTTCACTATTAGAACAAGAATCATAATAGGAAAAAGAATTTACCTTATCATCATACTTACCTATAAGGCAAAAATTAACTTGTTTATTCTTTAAAGATGATGTGCTTTCTTTGCTTCGTGAATTATTCAATGTCACTTTTATTGTTTTTTCTTTTTGCTATCATTTTAAAAAAAAATTTATTAGATATTCTAGATATGTGTGTCTAGGTTTCTTGCACTTATAACATATAACCTCCTTTTCTTTTTCTTTTTCTTTTTCCTTTTCCTTTTCCTTTTCTTTGCTCTTTCTGTATTTATTTGCCTTATCAGTCCATTGGAAATCTCTCCTCTTCCAGTTTCTTCTCTTTAATCTATCCTTACTGAATAGCTTCTTTATTCTTTTTACCATTAATAGAAATTTCAGTATTGATTTCAGTATCTTCACTCTCTTTATCTTCCTCATTTCTTGTACTTTTCAATGCTATATTCTTTCTACCTCTTTCTCTATCGTCATCTTCGTTTCTGTTTGCTTCTAATTCATATGTCCTCAAGGAACTGAGCAACTCTTTAAATGGAAAAGTTCTTAGATCTTTCATCTTATGAATGATAATCACTTTGACTTCCCATGACCTCGATAAACTTCTCAAAATCTTGATCATTATATCTACATTAAAATAAGTCCTCTCAAGTGCTTTCAAACCGTTAAATATGTAAAAGAACTTTTGAAAAGTTAAAGTTTCTAGAAGGAAGGTATGTGGATACCTCCATGAGTACTTCCACATCTTTAGATAAAGATGAACTTAATAAAAGTATTGACTATGAGTTATATATGTTGGTGATCTATGGCCTAGTGACATGCAAAAATTTAAATTTTTAAGTATCTAATACCTAGAATTACATATATCATTATATACATAAACTAAGGTTAGGATTTTGATTTTCTAATAATTTTCAAGCTTGAATTTGATGAATTTAATTACAAATACATATAACATCTTCAATCTACATCATCCAAGTATATTAGAAGCTTGAAGAAACAATTTTCTTCAAGCCATCTCCCATTTTGACCAAATTTTCAAGGTTAAAGAACATAGTTTTTCTTCATTTTTCCTTTTATATTTTATATTGATAATTGTCATAAAAGTAGTTAATTAAATTAACAAATTTAAACCAATTACATTATGCCAAAATAAAGCATATTTGACCAAAATAACAAAAGTATTTTGATAATTATCTTTTTCCTTAACTATTAAGGAAAACATAATTAATATAAAAATAATTAATAATTAATAAATATAATTATTTAAAAAACTAATAATAACATTTCCCAAATGTCCTTAAATAATTATCAATATGATAGAAATCTATAATATTTATGAAATTATCATTTGTCACTTATCTATTTCCTTAATCATTAAAGAAACTAAATAATTAATAATATTAATTAATAAATTAATTAATATTATATTTATATGAATTTCTAAAAGTCATATTAATGGTACAGTTATCATTTTGACCTTCGATAATTATTTATTTGCTTAACAATTAAGAAAATAATAATTAATTAATTTAAATTAATTAATAATTAATTAATTTTATTTAATTAATAATTAATTAATTTGATT
>JAVXUL010116239.1:0-17441 GCA_035590515.1 Trichilia minutiflora
GTTTGAAGCAAAAAGAGGATTTAGGTTTAGGGTAATATGTTTGCAAAAAACGGGTACCGAATTATATTCGGTATCCGGTTGTTTAGAACCGGATCTGAATATTAAAACCAGATCCGGTTTTAATTCATTCGGAATCCGATTTTTCGGATCCGGATCGGTACCCGAAAAATCCGGATTATTTTTACACCCCTAGTATTCTGTATGATGTGGGACATAATTAGATTGAACTTTATTATTAAAATTAAATATATTTAATTATTAATTTAAATAAAAATTAAATAAATAATAATTTAAAATAATTTTTATTTATATTATTTTTGATTTAATTATTTATCTTATTATATAATTTATCAAACATGTATAAACTAACTGTTTTTAAAATTCGCAATACTTTTTTAAAAATAAAATTTACCAAACACTTAGATAATATTAAAATTAAGACCCTACCCATAAACCCTTATCCCTATCGCTTGATATTATTTGTGGATCAATTGCAATGCCAGACATGCAGTTCCAGGAGTAGCTATACTCAATAGCGGCAGTGAAAATCACCGGGCCTGAAACATTCCTGCAGAACAGACTATGTTTGGCACTAGCGCTGATGAGCCTGTTGGGTAGTTCCTAGTAGTAACTAAGGTGCTCCAGTTACTTATAACCAAGTTACTTGTATTATTGCATAATGTCCTTGTTTATTAAATGAAATTAAATGAGAGTGAATTGGAATTCTCAGCTGTCTCTTCTCTTATCATTCCTGTCACAATTACGAAGCTCACTCCTCTGGCCATTTAACGAGCCAGATTCTAACGGGATGAAATATAATCCTTTGAAATTGCTTGTTGATTAGTGAACGGCTTGCTGAAATCTATTTCATCACAGATCTTTTAGGCGGTGATAAAATTTTGGCCAATTACTTGGAAGTCACGACTTAGCAAATTGGTTTTATCACAGATGAAGTAAAGGAGCTCTATCTTGCCTCATCTTTTTTCACAATTTTTATAATAATTCCAGGAACTAACAGAAACATTAAAATTGAAGGAATTATGTCCAAAAGCTTATCCTTTCTACTTTGAGAGTAGCCAAGAATATGTAAAGGCAGAGAAACGGCCAAAAAGCTGCAACTGTTACCGTTATGCCATGGTCCACATTTTCCAACTTTGTTAATAACCCAATATGCTATATATACCCAATACGAGCCTCCAATATAGTTCACCAACGCAGAAGCTCATTGAAATATTAGAAGCTCAAAGTGGTCTTTTAGCTTAGTACCTGATGTTGGCAATGATGAAGAGTGTTGTCATATTGATGCTGGTTGTATCCATGGTTCAGTTCATGGTGAAGCCTGGAGATGCAGTCAATTGTGACCAAGTTGACACATCTTTAGCCTCTTGTATTCCTTACTTGATGGCTGGAGGCAGCCCGTCTGCTGCATGCCATGAGGGTGTCAAGAATCACTCCCACCACAGCGGATAGACGACAGACGGGCTACTTGTGATTGTGTCAAGACGGCAGCTGCTAAATATCCAAATATAAAGGAAGATGCAGCCTCATTTCTCTCTACAAAATGAATATAACGAAAATAATCTCCAAGATTACCAACTTCTCATAGTGCGTCTTTCTGTTTGCATATTTACATTAAAAACATTACTATGCCTAACTTGTTTCTTCCTTTTGTTAATTATTTTACAGCATTAACTAAGATGGAAGAGACCAATATCAGAAATAAAGCTGCGGCCTACGGAGTTTTGGGTGTTGCTATCTCCATCAACTATATGAGCCTCGAGATCGTATACCAAATTCTGCAAAGAGTTTTATAATGGTGTATGCCACTTTATTGCAATAACCGTGTAATTTTGACGATTGATAGAAACAAAATTTCAGAATCCAACACAAATTTCTCAACTCCTGCCTTCTTAAATTCTAAGACATAAGCCTTCATATTACATTCAAATAGACATTAACATTAAAGTAAATTTCAGCAGAAATAACAACCGATGAAAATAGCATCCGGCATCCTTTAGGCATAAGCTAACCAAACTTAAGTGAACATACATTATGATCTCACTCTACAAACTGAGGCTGACCTACCCGAGAATGCACTGGTAATACTAGTTGCTTAGTCAGTCTTATATCCAAGATGCAGTGGTAGTTGATGATCATGGAAGGAGCAATAACTCATACCTAAGTGAAACTGGATAAACTGCATATTCATTAATTGAAACAATGATCTTCTCCAAGAATTCATTTCTTAAGAAGATTCTTGGAAGCTCAATTTGGTTCTCTTCTTTGTCAAATTCATCCATTTGAATCCAGTTGAAACTTGGAAGGCAAGCAAAGATATTCAAAATCTTTTGACATCAGTTTATTCTTCCATCGTTTCATCGTTTGAACTTTATACCATAAAATTTAAGGGATTGAAGAAGAGGACAAAAATGGAATAGACAATGTCTCTGATTGTGTGTGAGTGGATTGTTATTTGAAACTATTTAAAAGAGTTTTTCTTTTTTTTCATATAAAACTTGAATTTTTTATAATTCAAATATCCTTTTCACACACCAACAAATTTTGCAGAACAGGTTGAGTTATCCTTTCATAATAACCGGAAATCTATGATTTTTTTTCTTCTTTCTATCAATAAATAGAAGTTGGGAAAAGTTTTACCAAAGTCCCTGATGATTTGGTAATTATTATTTTAGTCAATGTTCTGTAAATAATTCATTAATCTCCCTACTATATAAAATAAAGAGAAAAGTTTAAAATGTTAGCATATTAAGTGCTAATATCCCTAGAATATGTATTTACGTACATAAAAATATCTTAACTCAAGAATTGTGTATGGACTAATTTGAAATGCTTTTCAAAATCAAGTCAATATGTAACATATTCATGAACTTTCTTTTATATATTTTGACATTTTCCCACATTTTCTTACTTTCCAAACAAGTCATAATCACAAAATGATAACGATAATATCAGTGTCTATCACAGGCAATAGCCTTCACCAAGAATCTACTGCATTTTTAACTTGTTTGACAAGGTCTCCTCTAAAAGTCAATCTTTTACAATTAAACATATAGGCCCTATAATTTTCTTCTAAAATTTATAAAACTCGATCTAAACTCTTCCTCACTAAGTAATCCTATTTATAATTATTATGTTTTTGTTTAATGTTAAAAGTGGTTATCACTTCAGCAAAATTCCATTGATCCTGAAAACTCAGTTGACTTTTCTTCCTTTATAAACCCTTTGCTCTTCCCATTGACCTGCAAACTATACAGAATTGCTCCAAGCAAAATCATCAATGGGTGCTACAGAGGTTGCAAAACCCGACGGCTCCATATCCATTCCAGCTGATGCTATTAATTCTTCAAGCTCCAGAAAGAAGATAAAGAACAGGAAGAAAAGAGGTACTTATTGCTTGTGCTTCTCAAATATAGAGATTGATAATAAAGAAGATAAGGTCAAATCAGTTTCTTCTCTGGATAATGATAAGAATAGATCCTGTTTGGTGATGTGCTTCTCCAATCTAGAGGTGGGTTCCAAAAAGAAATGGAATGAAGTAAAGAAGTGAAAGTCATGGTTTACTGGTTTATGGTTTTAAAGTTGTTCTAATAGTATTATTTTGTATTTGCTTGTTTATGATTTTGATGTTGTGATAACATCTTTTGGGTAATTTTGATTTTGTTTGAACCATATTTTTGTGGTTGGATGTAACAAAGACTTTGTTTTAATAAGAAAATTTTTAATAGATATTTTATGTGACTTTTTTTCGGGTGGGTTGTGCTATTCATAATTGTTTCATTGTACCAAATAGAACGTATCTCAACATGAAAGCTCTATCATTTAATTGAATGATAAATTTTTAAAATTAAAGAATTTAATTTTTATTAAACTAATACATAAAATAATTATAATTTAATTAAATCCACCATATATATTACAATATTTTTATAAATTTCAAACTCTTGGCACTCACAATATAAAATCTATCTTAACTCCTTTTTTTTTTTCTCATCTTAAATAATATTGATTAACTTATCGATCTTATTTTTATTTGAAGTTAAAATTTATAAAAATTATAAATCTTTCAACTCAATGAAGTAAAATGATTTATTTTCTTCTTCTTAAATTTAAACTCAGAGTTCGGTTATTATCACTTTTGAAGCCAATCAACTTTATTTTTAATATTTTTTCTATTGTATATATATATATATATATATATTTAACCCTACTTTTAAAATACTGCATTAAATAGAAACTGAAAGTGAGTTTGCTTTTATAATGAGATTTCTTGAAGAAATTTGGAAGAGATTTATGGCGGGTTTAAGGAAGGAGAAATGTCATTCAAGACTATAAATAGAATTAAGGTAAGTTTTTCTTATAAATATAATAATTTGTTAATATTTTTAAGGGGGTAATTTTTAAAATTTGGGTTTCACAATAATGTTGGGTGTACTCAATCCTATATTTAATGTTATATTTAACCAATTTATAGTGGTCTTGATAGGCCCAATAAAGAAGTCGAACATGAATTATTATATATATCAAATTATATTATTTGGAATGGGGAAATTTTAAAGTTAGGGCTGCAGAAGAATAATAGAGGAGTGGTGAAACATGTGTTTATGATGATGGCTGTACTCAGTACCATTCCTTTAATGTTATATATAGCCCAATTAATCCTGGTCTAGAGAGGCCCAATCAAAAAGCGGAACCCAGTGGCATCTTCTTACCTCCTATGACAGCACAACCCTATAAACTGTCTCGTTCGTTCCACCCTTCTCTTATTTTCACTCTCTGAAACTGGCTCTAGGGTTAGGGTTTTCCTCTCAAATTCGTTCTTAATTTATCCATGGATCCAACCAAGAAACGGAAGCTGGACGAAAACGGCATCGCTCTGGCCGACCCTGACTTTGCCAACAAATTAGCCCCGTATGACGCCCGCAAAATTCTCGAACGCTTTACCAGTGATCAACTCCTTGACATCCTTTCCACAGCTGTCGTCCACCACGATGACGTCCTTGAAGCTGTCCGATCCATCGCGGATGCCGACCCTACACAGCGGAAACTCTTTATCCGCGGCCTTGGTTGGGACACCACCACCGAAAGCCTGCGGGGAATCTTCTCTGCTTATGGAGAACTTGAGGAAGCCGTTGTCATTCTCGACAAAGCCACAGGAAAATCAAAAGGCTATGGCTTTATAACGTTTAAGCACATCGATGGTGCGATGCTGGCTCTGAAAGAGCCAAGTAAGAAAATTGACGGTCGCGTGACGGTCACGAATCTGGCGATTGCGGGAAATTCGGGGAATAGTACTAATAATCCGGTGGATGTGTCGTTGAGGAAGATATTTGTCGGGAATGTGCCCAACGACATGTCGGCTGATAAATTGCTAGCCCATTTCGCTTGTTATGGAGAAATTGAAGAAGGTCCTTTGGGTTTTGACAAGCAGACGGGCAAGCCGAAAGGTTTCGCTTTGTTTGTTTATAAGACAGCAGAGGGAGCTCAAGCAGCACTTGTGGATCCGATTAAGATGGTGGATGGAAAGCAGCTGAATTGTAGACTAGCTGATAATAAAAAGGGGAAGCCTGTCGGGCCTGATGGGATTCAGTCGGGTGGGCCTGGAAATGTTAATCATGGTGATGGAATGGGCATGGTTGCACCGTCGGCTGGAGGATCATATGTTGGGCCGGGAGGACCTGGTTACCCGTTTTCTGGCCCTCCGGCATTCGGTCATAATCTCAACTCGTCTATGGGTGGGCCAGGTCAGGTACCTTCTTCTTTGGGTGGTGTTGGTGCTGGTGGTTATGGTGCTGGGATGGGTGGACCATATGGCGGCTATGGAGGACCAGGATCAGCAGGTTACGGTGGCCTGGGTACTGCCGGTGCTGGTGGCGGAGCAGGCGGTGGATTAGGTGGGGTGGGTTCTGCTGGCGGATTGGGTGGTGGATCTTCCCTTTATAGGTTGCCGCAAAGTTCGGTTGGCATGCCTTCTGGCGGGTATCCTGACAGTGGGCATTATGGCATGTCTACTTCGTCGGCATATCAGAGTCAACATCTCCAGGCAACAGGAACGTCTCCTGTGCCTAGGGTTCCTCCCGGAGGAATGTATCCGAATGTACCACCTTATTATTGAGGTAGTATGCCTTCATTAGTTTTTCTGATTGATTGATTTATTTGTTCTTGTGCCTTCCTTTTGGTGCTTTTTGGTGAAGTATTTTGGCTTTGTTTTGTTTTGTTGCTTGTTCGTGTTTGTATAATTCTTTTTAATACTGCTCGTGTTTGTTCCTTTTCTGTCTGATTATGCATTTATGTGTGTTTTGTGGCTTTGCTTCTTCCAGGTGTTCCATCATTTTGGGTTGGGGCATGTGCCAACTGCATATCATTTTGTATGCATTCTTCATTACTTCCTTATCGTTCTTTCTTGGTTGCTTTGTATTCTTGAATTTAGATGGAACGAAAAGAGAACATTGCATGCAATTATGGAAAATACCAATCTATTGGTTGATAGTTTATATTTACTTGCTGCAAACTTGCATCTTTTTTGTGGATGAAGGTGCATAAGTTCTTCGGTTACACTTGTAAATGGATTTTGGATTTGAAACTTTGTATGTAAAGGTTAATAAACTTAGTTGATCTGTTTTTTTCAAATCAATGCTTTAGAGAGAGAAAACAAAATTATGTTTTTTCTGTGTTTGATCTTCTTATCTTGCATTATCTCTGATTGTTGAAAGATTTTCCTTTTATCATGTTTTAGGAGTATTCTTGATTTCTAGACTAATTGTTGTAACTTATTATTGTGTGAGTCGGATATTTGCTTTCATCATTCTGCATTGCTTGCTGTTGAATTGTTTTCTGAAACAGCACTTGCAAATAACTTAAAGCGAAGTGAAAATTAATTTGTGAAGTTTGAAGGGTTGAGTTTTGCAAACAATTTATGGGGAATTGTGAAGGAAAAAGAACAGTGTAGTTTTTATAAGTTCAATTTCTTTTCCTCATTTTGCATTGAAATGTACTCATTTAGTGTCATTAATATGATTGTCGTGTTCTTCTTGCCAATATGAACTTTAAACTCTGCCTGTCATGTAAATGAAATTCTCAATTTATGTTGCAATGCCACTAACTTCCCTTGCGAAGATTATAAATTTAAAGAGCTGTTGGGAATCTAGGGAAACCTGATGGTTTGCAACTGGGTAATTTATTTTTGCAGTTTCTGACTTTTATCATGCATTGCAAGATTAAGACTTAAATTGGTATACAAGTAGTAATATTGTTGACATTAACAATATAAAATTAAGCTATAAAATTGATGGCTTGTGTCTGGTACCATATATTGTAATATATGTCCCAAACCCAAACTACATAAGTGCAATTGTTGTAAATCAAATTTTTTTTACATGGAACAAGTTTATCATGATATATTGGAGTTGGATTGCCTTTGTGGCATAATCTTTTGCAGCGCTCCTTCGCACCTGTGGTTTAAAAATATTGCCGTTAGCTTTGTTTGCTTGATTGTTTCCTTTTGTTTGCATGGTACACTGTCATTTTACTCTATCAGTGAACTTTCAATATTTTTTTTTCCTTGTTTGTTTGGCTATTTACTTCAGTTTTGTATGAACTTTTTTTTTTTTTGTTGATGATGTGGAATGATGAATTGAGTTATGAATGGGTGTTTGATTCAGGTGTGTGACAGCTTGTTGGCGCAGATGCTTTTTGTGGTTCTGGTGATTACGTAATGCAGACTGTATGAGTGTATTAGCTTTGCTTATACGGCCACATCTTCAATTGATATCTTGATCTGCACCTGATGTAGTTTATTCTTGACTGATGGTTGTCCAAATGACTTGAGTTAGACTAGTCTTTGTACTTATGTCAGAGCCTATTTTCTATTTGGGCTTTCAAGTACTAGTATAGATTTTATAAATATTGAGATCATATATTCTTGTGTATCACACAACTGTGTATGGTTGTTTTTTAGTATTATTTGCTAGAATTTCTTCATAGTGGTTGTGATTTTTTACCTCTTAACTACTACATTGATCTTTCTCAACTTGTTTTAAGACTGACTTTATATTATATTCACCTGTACAAACATATTTATAAGGATGTTATTTGATATATGTAAAACTCAGGAAATCACTACTCCAGTGATTTAGTTATTTAGTTTTTTTCAATTTTCTTGACAGTTAATGTGCCTGAGATTCCTATTACTTTTCTTGAATAGGAATCTTGTCACAACATTTAGCTCCTTCATCAATCCTTGCCTGAATATCAAGTTCAAATTTTTACCGTTATGCTGTGTGACAAAACTTTGTGGGTTATGCCATTTGTAACCTGTTTTCATTGTATCCAATGACCTCTTTAGATATTTAGTGTTATTATGGTGGTTTGACATTTTCCACTGAAGGTAATCATACATGTAATAACAACCAGTAGGTTTGTTGTCGAGTAAACTCCCTTGGCTTTGTGTCTGTAGGTGCTTTTGGTCTTCATTAATTTGTTTTTTTTCAGTTGTTTTTTTGCATTCATTGTGGATTATTATCTGTGGTTGGTTGTATTGTTGTTGTAAATTTTATAGTAGTGGCATAGTTTGGTGTGTCACCGATTGACTCAAAGTTGGGCATGCAACTGATGCTTATACTGATTGGGGAGAATTTGTATTTGGCTAAATCATGTTTGTTCCTGCCTTGTAAGGATATGCCTATGACATTGGTTTGTGCTTACATTTGCTCTTTTAAGACTGGATGAAGTGCCACTTTAAACTGGCAGTGAGGCAATTGATTTCATTTTCTTCATCAACAGCATTGCCGTATTTTCTGTATTTCTTATAACCAATTTTTTTGGGTAGGAGGATGGTTGAACTTAAAATTGGGTAAATTATATGAGATAATATTTGTGGACCATGTTTTGTATTGTGAAGTTGAAATACCTGTTCAGCATCTTCTGTTAACAAATGAAGGATTTTACCCTTTTGTCTCTTAGCCATCGGTTTTGTACACTATCAAAACGACCTTAAGGTGCTTTATAGACAATGTGCACCTTTGGTGTATAGTTTTCTGCCTGATTGTGGTAACTAGACCGGTGTGCTTAGGTTGGTTAGCGTGTGGTGACTTTTAATCTATGGTTGCTGTGAGATGAAAGTTATAAATGACAAATATCAATGTATAGGTTTTACTAGAAGTTTATATTTTCAAACACTTTTTTAGTTTTCCTTTTGAATTAGAATCACCACAATACCAAGTGGAGCCTTAATCTATTTATGAAGTTGCTTCCCCTAATTTCCGGTTCTTTGCTTACACAATTTTTACAACAGTGCTATGATGCTGATGTTGATGGTAATGCTAATGCGAAATGAAATCCTCTTGGTTGCCGTGACATTGGTCTGTGCTGTCAAGTTTCCTGTGATTATTTCTTGCAATGCAAGCTGGGTTGAACTTGATTTGGTGTTTGATTCCAATCTGTTTGGGATAACATAATTTTCATGCCATGAACGTAAATATTGCTGTACGAAAATATTCAAATTATAATATTCTTTGGAAATTGTACCCTTTCGGTGGAAGTAGTAGACGTGTAAGACAAAATTATTTGATTGCCTGAAAGTGTTGCTATGAATGCTTTACTATGTACATAAACCCATTTTTTGGTCGGTCAATCTTTTTCCGTATCATTGTCCAATGACGTGTTAAGAGCTATAATGCTGCTCTAAGTTTGGTTCTTCAAGAAGTTAGCGAGGTTGCTCTGTTCCTAACTCTTTTGGATATTTGTTCTCTTTTTTCTTTTGTTTTTTTGGTTTCAAATTCTTTTGTGCGGGGTGGAACATGCCATGCCGAGCCGAGACACTGCTGCTGAATGCTACTCATGGGCCACTTGCCTATTGACAAATCAAGCGATCCGCTCCCTATGCTGTTGGATCCTTGTTGGACGTTTCCGTTTAAGGTGAAGAGCTGCTGTTACCATCAACGCGACAACGACCCAGTTTTATAAGCTTTTATTAATTACCCATTAATGTATTCACTAACGTAATTCATTCAAATTGTTATTATGCATCGTTAAATGGAGAATGGTATGTCGAATTAAAAATATAGTTAAAATGAGTTACTGAATACTTGTGCAGTTATATTTTGAGACTTTAAAAGAAATAGAAGCAAAACAACTGTTTTTGAAATTAAGTGATTGATCCGTGGTACTCCTAGAAATTTGTTAAGCACAATCATTGACGATTTATTAATTTTTTATTTTTAAATTTTCTAAAACACCATTCATTGTACATAAGTGAATCATGTCCGACAAAAGTACATCTAGATTGAGATTTAAGAGAATAAAGATGTCAATGCAACATGGTGGAAAGTTGCGTTATAGCTCTGATTTATATACGTGAAATCAAGCAAATTTCTAGAGTAACAAGAGGATGAATTTCATCGATAATTTCTAAGAAGGGTCACATTCAAAATGACAATACCTAAAATTTAAAGTAAGCTTTTATTAGTCAAAATTCCATGCTTTGTTTGATTTTTTTTCTTTTCCCTAATTTTTGTGTACTTCGAATTTAATTTATGATTATTTCATCATAAAATTAGAATATTTAATATGATCTATTAAAAATATAATTGATATTGAAGTACTATGATATTTTAATTATAATTTTACAGTTATTATAAAATAAAATATAAAATAGTAATTAAAAATAATGGGCACCATTAAAATTTAGAGTTATCAAATATTTTTTTATAACATTTCGTTTAAAATTAATAATACTAAATATTTCCCAAATGCTGTCTATAATCTTATACGGAAATAATTCTATTTGTACCAACCAAAGAACCCACCATTAATCCAACAATCTGGTTATGCTGGCACAACATTGTGCTAGCTTGAAGTAGCGAAATTCTATGGAAAAAATACGAAAATAATTATTTTTTAAATTATTTTATAAAAATAATTATATTTAAAAAATATTAATCAATTAAATTAAAAATATAATTTTTGAACGATTTTATTTTTATTGAAAAGTTAGTTTTTTGTTGTGTTTGAAAATATACTTTCAAACACGATAAAAAATTAACTTTCAAACACTTAAATATATCGTATTTAAAAGTATATTTTTGATTACAACAAAAAAATTAACATTAAAAAAAAGATAAAATCATCCAAAAAAATATTTTTTAATTTAGTTGATTAACATTTTTTAAATGTGATTATTTTCATAAAATAATTAAAAAAAATAATCATTTTTGTACATTTCTCAAATTCTCTATCAGTCATTTTGCTTTATAGTATATTACCTATTATATAAATTGTCCAAGTTAAAAGTAAAAAATTAACTACATATTTAATAAATAAAATTAAATAATTAAACAACACACAAAATAAAATTATTAAATATTTAATTATTATCTATAAAAGTATAAAAGTAATTGTAAATTATACTTTTAATAAAAAATAGAGATAAATGTCTATTTTATAGTAAAATATTATCAAAGTTTAAGGTAGAAGATTGATAATAACTCATGTCCTATAAGACATCAATTTATAATTGATCTCTTCATTGTCTCTAACATATATCATTTGAAAAGAATTTTTTGAACTTCTTTTAAAGGATGCTGCAAACAAGTAAAGTCTCTATAAAAACAAATACGATTATATATTCTGGAGATGCATAAAATTTGAATTCATAAGGGAAAAAAAAAAAAAATGAAGTCCTGATATTCTTAACAAGATTAGAATAGATAAAATTTTACCAATCAACCCAGATCCGTGGAGTTTCTCTTCTACAAATTTCTTCGAGTGCTCCGTCTTGGAAGGAGTCAAAATATTTTTCCAATCAACCACATTACTTTTCCTCACGTAAGAACTCTTTTCAAGCCCAACGTTACTTTCTTTTCATATGTTATTTGCCACTAAATATTTTAGGTTATCCAAATGAAATTTCTTTAATAACTCGTTGGGACTCTTCTTCCTCAAAATTCGCCAATCTTTTATTTGAAGATAGGTCTAGATATTTCTTTTATTTGAAGAAGATTAATCAAATGGATTCTATTTCTTGTTTCAATAGTCTTGGCATGGAAGGAAGTACTTAACCAAACTAATTATAAGATATATGGAAGTCATGCATGGACTCATATTTAGTTGGTCAGTAATTGGTGGAGAAAATAGAACACCTCCACAAAATACACCGGAGAACGTTGACCTCTTGAAGAGGAGGAAATCTTTTAATGCCAAAGCTAAGTTTGTGTTTAAAAAACTCCATTTATCGTGGATTATTTGAACACGTTGTCAACTGCAAGTCAATAAATGAGATATGGGAGTCCTAACAGGTGGTTTAACAAGAAAGACGTTAATCGGCTGCAAATGTTGGAAAATGAATTGGCAAATGCATCATAAGGTGATCTCTCTACATTCTATTCGTAACATTGATTCAATATTGTTAAAGCAAATGAGACTCACATGGGCTAAATTATTGCAATGTCCTGCAAACGTCAATGTATAATTGATCCCTAGCCTGACACTAAATAATAACCACAAATGCAGGAGCCAAGTTAGGATTTTAATTCAGGGGAGACTGAGAATAAAGATTAGATAAAAATCTTCAAAAGTTTAAGTAAAATAAAATACAACAATCATACATGATAAGGATACAAAAAGAAATAGATTCAGCTCACAAGTAACATGTTATAAGTTATAAATATTTATAGCTAATAAATATAGATATATCTTTATATTTTAAGTTGCACTTTACAATATTTTTCGAAATAAAAATTCTCTATGATCATAATTGTGGAGAACTTTTCAACAATCTCTTTTTCAATGTAAACAATTGTATAATTTATAAGAAAATCATCTTCCATCTTATTCTGCAACTTTGTTTTAATGATTTTCATAACTGAAAAAGTACTTTTGATAGCTGTTGTTGATACAGGAATAGTCAAAACAAATCGAAAGAATCTATCAACTAAAGAAAAAGCATTTGATTTTTCATTTTTCACTAATTTTTGATGCAAGACAGCAACAGGAGAAAAATTATGAAATTTTGGATACTTAAGGACATCAAGTTCATAATGTTATAACTTATATTTTAACTGAAACTTTTCTTACTCTAAAAAATTTGAAGGATACAATATATTAGAGATATGCCATAAATCAATCGTATCACACGGGTAAGGGATATTATCTTTTATAAATATATTTGAGTGATTAATTATAAAAAGTTTATAATTAATCATAAATAGTATTTTTTATCATTTTGCATTTCTTTAGTTGCACCTTATATTATTAATTATTGTAATAATACGAAATGATGTCCCATGATGTATTATATGTCAAGACTCTATCTACAAAGTATTATAGATGTGAGAACAGAGTTTATGATTTAAATACATCAGAATAAATTTTCGATTGAGGTAATATCATTGGAGACAATGACATCATATGATTGGTATGTTTTATTACTGTTAATGATTAGTATTTGATACTAATAATTGGATGATGAATCTCATATTATAAGAAACTAAAAATAGGTATTACTGAATATGATCAATTATGACAAATCACATGAGCGATTATCCACAGTCAATAATTCATCACACAATTGTACTAGTGTACTATTAATCTTTTGATATGAGATATCACAACTGCTATCTATAGTGAGACATATCGTTTACTTGTATATATTATACTAGACTAATCACGTCTAATGAAAAAAGTTTGATGACAATATATTCTTATTGTATGAAAACAAATAATGATCAATATAAAATTTGTTGACTCAGATATTTGAGCTTAAAATTCTAGGTAGGAATATTATATACAAGGATTAACATCTTTTGTCAGAGTACGCAGTTTCTGAAAATGGGTTTTCAGATATGCGAATCCCGGATATGATTGATTTTTTGATTTATGATCGAGTTAGATATTTGACGACTTCATGGCCTGCACTCGATTATAAATCAACAGAAAAAAGACTTTATTATATATAAGTATGATTATATATGTTTATTCAAAATTACATTCTCTTCGTTCTAGGGATTATGACATCTTACTAGAAGTCACTAATAATCATTGAGAACTTCGGCTATAATGAGTTATACTGAAGTGATGCGAAAGAATTTATATTAATTCATATTTAGTTCACAGTAAACCCAAAGATCACACACAATTACCGATAAGTGATGATGGATCAAATAAATATTATTAAATTAATTAATGATATTTTATATTGATAAAAATTAAATTGTTTCAATACATTGATCAGTAGATAATTTTATTCTTTAATGCAAAGAATAAATTCTTCTGACAATGATGCGCTAGTACTCGTATGTCAAACCTCTATAAAATTGGTTTACAACTATATGAAAAACTAGAAAATGATTTATAAATTTATTTATTAATAAATAAAAATTAATTATTAATTCAATTTTATTTAAATGAATTACATTCTTACTTGACAAATGGTATAATGATATAATGCTAAGAGTTAAAATATTGTGAAATACATATATTTTTACTTGGATGAATGGTTATGATAATTCCATATTTATTAATTAAAGTAAGTCATTTAAATATGGATAATTATTAAATTCGTTTAATAATTTCTTAGTTTGACTTAGTCAAACTATTATTAAATTGTCATAATAATAATTAATATATTATTTCTTTCTTTCTATACGTTATTATATGGATAATAACAATTGATTTAATTATTGATTTTTAAATGATTGTTTAATTCCACCAATAGAATTATTGTGTTTGTTTGTTTTTTATTGATTTAAAAAAAGGAAAATGTTTCTTTATATTTGTATTGCTTTCCATCCGTAAGACATTTTGGAAGAATATTAAAACCATGTGATTTATGTTGCTTTCGCTTTCCATTCATCAAGTGGAAAGCAAGAAAGAAAAGAAATGCAATTGTTTTGTTTTGTTTGAATGCCATACGTCCATGTGTAAAAGGATTTAATAAAATTAGTTTTATTTTGGTTTTCTTGCTATTGGTCCAATAGAAAAATAAGAAAAAGGAAAAACTGAACTATAGTCTTTTTTCTTCCTTTTGCTATATACATTTATGGTAGAAAAAAATAAAAAAGTTTTGTTTTGAACAAAAACTAGAGAAAGAAAAAAAGGAAAAAAAAAAATTTCTTTAAGTTTCTTGCTTCTTCATTTAGCAAAGGAAATTTTTTACGTGTTGAAAAATTAGTTTAGTATGCTAAAACTTGAAAAAGTGTTTTTTCAAGTAACCTTAGTCTTTCAATATTAAAAACTTGACACTATCGTCATTGATTTAATGTATGGATGCAGGTCAATTGGAGACAATTGACTATCCAAATTACATCATTTGGATATATTTATTTCAAAACCTTAGTTGAATTTTGATTCAAAATTGCTAGAATTTATTAAAGCATACATATGATTTTTAAAGATCTTTATAGTTTTTTATGTTTGGATATAATCTTGATTTTGTTTTCCATGAAAAACCCTACAACATAATATATCTACAAACTTATATATGTCATCAGCATTAAATGATTTGTAGCTATCTTTAGGATTTAAAGCTATGCTCAATATTGGAAGCTCCATTACTTGTTCATTGAACCTGTTATTTAATTTTTTCAATTGATAATGTATCACAGTTGTAAATATATCCACATGATAGTGATTCTCAACTGTCATATTATCCTTTTGATGATAAGACTGAGTTATGTTAGATAAAGAATCACTCATATTAGGAAGTTTAATAGCTTGACTCGTACAAAAGGAACTAATTTCCTCCAAAAGATTGTCCTAAAAATTCATTAACTTCTGAATCAATGATTTTATGCTAGACACTAAATATATAACATTTAAAATATTTTGAGATTTTTGTTATAAAGTTTAACAAAGTTTATCAATACTTTCCATGGTTTCTTTCATCACATGCATAATAAATAGCATGAAAAACAAATACAAAATCCTTTTGGGGTCAGTATTATAACCAAGGAAAAGTTTTAAACTAACAATCTTGAAATCAACGATGATGATGTTTAGAATCAGAGAGTAGATAATCATCCATAATAAATTGATATGGTCTAAATTTAATAAATGATATATGAATTTCATTTTTTTGATTGGTAGTATATTCACAAATTTGTGAACACTCTCCCAAATTATATATCAAAGGGCCAATATTAATATCTTCTTGTTTAGTTTTCTTAACTTTAGTAGGAGATGGTTGAATAGTTGGCTCCTTAGAAAACATTAGAGTAGCTTCAATATTGATTTTTGAACTTGAAATTAGCGCAGTATGCATATCATCACTATTCTTTTTCTTTCTCTTAAAGAATGAATCAATTGTTCTATTCTTAAATATTTTTTCACATATATATATATATATATATATATATATATATATATATATATATATATACACGCAGATGCCATAGCTCGAGCTTTACTGATCCAGAGGCCACAGGAGAGGAGTTGGAGTTATAGCAAAAAGAAGGAAAATGACAGCAAAGACTAGAGAATCAATCAACCGGAAGAAAAACGATACAAATTTTCGAGACAATTTCTGAATTCAGTCGATCAAATTAGATTTGTCGTTTGACCGAATCAAAAATAGAAATTGCTTCCCAAAGCTTCAAAATTTTAGTCGACCATTATGGGTCATTTGGTCAACCGAATCAGCAACAGAAATTGTTCTTGAGAGCTCCAAAATTTCGGTTGATCATCGTGAGTCACTTGATCGATCGAATTACATAGAATTTTTACTATTTTATTTTTTTTTATTAGTTAATTTTTACTTTAGTTTTAAGGACGATTATATAATTACACTAACCCTAATTTTTTAATATAAATAAACTACTCAATCTCTTGATAGAGGGTTACACTTTGAATCATATTATTACATTTACAATCTAAAATTTCAACTTCAAACACTTAGTGGATTTCAAGAGAATATTTTTGCAAATCTTGTTTTTACCCCATCAATTTGATATCCGGGTTATCGATTTAGGACAATAACTGATAATAACAGTAATGACAATTAAAAGTGTGTTTTACATATAATCATTTTTATAAAGTTTTACTCATGTCATCTAGTAGAGATAAGAGTAGAATAGAAAAAATAGAAACTATAGGAGAAGATAAGGTATAAGAGATAGGAATTATGAGAGACAAGAAGATAGAGGTGATTTGAATTTCGAAAAATGAGAGGATATGATTGATAGAGATTTAGAGCATCTCTAATGTGTAAATGGATTGCTTTCATAGAAAATGTATTACGTCATTAATATGAAAAGACTTGCATCTTATATGGCATTGATAAACATCATCTCTAAAATTTACTCTCCAATGTGGATATGGATTGTTATTTATTATTTTGAAAAATTATTAAATTAATTTTTTACCTCCTTTAACCACCAATGAAATAAATGAATTGCTGAGTCAGCAATCCATGATTGTCAACAAGACCCTCT